>VUQK01021603.1:23565-35363 GCA_015106715.1 Bujurquina vittata | reverse complement strand
TTAAACGAGAAAGGGGTTGGTTACCTAAAAAAAAAAAAAAAGATGCACCTCCTGGTATGACAGCTGAACGTACTACCAGATCCTGTGTCCTCCTTTTAAGCAGCCTATGCAAGCTGTCAAGACATCAAGAGTCCGGCACAGACAGGAAGCTCAGAAACAAGGAGGTGCTGTGTTTGTACATCAAACACTGCTCATGTCATTAAAGGGATCAAAGCTGCAGCTCGCTCTTTTACTTCAGCCACAGTCAGGACTAGTATCCCGAGCCGTGTTTTTAAGAATTCCCTAAGTGTGTTTACATGTCCACTGTTACGACCAGGAAAAGATTATGGTGTAAAGATCAAATCTGCCACTTCAGGACAAATCTTTATTCCTGTTTTGGGAAAACCTCATTACGCTCCGTGCTTTAATCCAGTGGACGGTGGCACCTTTAGGCTGTTAAGAAAACACTGAGTCCTCATTAGTTTTCAATGAGATGCCTGCATTGGCACAGCAGAGGCTGCAGCAATATGCAGAGGCATGCGGCAAGAAGGTTGTGCCACGGCACAATGCGCCGCCGTCCCGCGTTTCACCGAGTCACAGGCGGGAAAATGTTTGCACCGGATCACATTATTTTTTTCAAAGGAAATCAACACTCGACTGCGGTTCTGCATGTTTTACTGGTTAGAACGAGAGGCCAGAGTTTGGTGCATTCTGGTGCTTATGAACCGGCACAGTCAGCAAGTCAAAAAAACTAAAGTGGACCATCGTCTGGCAAAGAAACAATAACCTTCACAACATTAAGTGGAGACGACTCGTGGATGTGGGCGTGTCAGACTTCATGAATGAGTTCACCTCAAGATGGAAACCACTGGGAACATTTAAGAACCGGAAGCATTGGAGAACATCTAAAGTTCTCGTGAAGACGGAGAGCAAAGAGTACGAGGAAGGAAAGGAAACCACAGCATCTATCAAACATGGCCGCAGATCCACTGTGGTGGCGCACGCAAGCAAAATGACAAAAATTGTGTCTCGGTCCAAATTCTTATAGATGTGACTGCATTACTTAAACTTCCTGGATCATATTCATCATCCCCCCCCCCCCAATACGACGCTCCCTCGGATCTGCCATGTGAACAGGTGGGTCCTCTTAATTTACTATTAGTTGATCGATAAAGCAAGAAAAATGATGCTCTACATGCTGAAAAGAAAACTGAAGATAAAAAATATTGTTGTTCTTGTCTTCCATTAATAACAATTAGATGCCAATCCAGCAGAGTGGTGCACGAAGCAGCGTCCTGGAAGCCAGAAAACAAATTACATTCAGCCTAAACCGTTTAGGTAACTGCGTTGGAACCAAAATGACAGAGTGCCCGGGACTCGGAGGCACATGCCTGAATGACACAGGCAGTCAAAGAAAGTAGTGGAAAGTTTGTGTTTGGTAAAAGTCATATTGTAAATGTGCACAAATCACCAGGCTTGAAAGGCTTAAAAAATGCCTGCGAGCAAAGACACTGTGGACGGAGGCATTAACCAGCAGGTGGTGTTGACTGTACTCTTGGCTCATTTTCTGCTCCTGAAACAAAACTCTTATTTCCTTAACAACACGACGTTCTGCCGAGCACACTGTTGGAGGAGCTTGGCCATTTGTTTGACACTTCCTAAGTTTAGGGAAATCTTTTTCCTCTCTCGTGCTTTAGTTCAGCGTTAGCCGTGACACGTTCCACTAAACTTGTTAAACTATCATCTGCCTTAAAGTGTTCCTCTGAGCTCAGGACAGAATCTGAATTGTTGCACTCACAGATCACACAGGCCAGTGTGTGTGTGTGTGTGTGTGTCAGGTCTGCTGCCATTTGAGCTAAAAACGAGCGCCGAGGACTGAGACAGAGCCGAGTGACACCCAAACAGCACATCAGCCTGGAGCTGGGGAGCGCAGAAAGAAAACTACTAAAGTGTTGTAGCACCATGTCGCTGCTGTTTCAAAGGGCAGCAAGGCAAAAGCAAGGAGGCGGAGAGAACAGGGCTCATTAGTGAAACACAAAGTAGCGCTGGCTCTCGTATGATCTTCGCCTTCCTCTGATGTAAGTGACAAACGAGTTATTCGACTGGAAACGAACTGGGAAAGAAGAAAGGCCCACGCAAATCAGGGGAGTTGTGCTCGTCCCAGTGCGACCACACGCCCTTTTCGGCTGGGCGCCTGATGAAAAGTCATCCGTGACGAAGCAGTCAGGTGCACGGCACATGCGCTTCCTCTGCAAGAGGCCGCTGTTCATTATGGCTCCGGATGATCCCGGTGAGTGTTTCTCCACCTGCAGGTCCCTTTGCAACACTTTAATGCCCTCCCTGCGTGGCCTCCAGCCACGAGCCGCCTAAACCTCGTCTCCACGTGCACGACGACGAGGAATAAAGGCAACCAGAGAGAGAGAGCAGCCGTTATCGATCTGCCATCCTTTCCATTCCTCTTTCCCTCCATCTCTCCTTTCACCCCTTCTACTCCTATTACTGGAGAGCACAATAAAAAACACTATGTCTTATCTTAAGCACTCTCCTCGTGCAAAATTGGATTGGAAACCCTTACTTAAGGAGATCACTCCTGGAGTGGAGTTTTGTTTTTACAGTCAGCATAAGGAGCCAAAGAGGTCAGGAGGGCCTCGTGGCAATGCCCACTGCCGAGGCTGTCAGTCCCAGCGCGCAGTGCTCAGAGAGGGAGACGGAGGCTTTCACTGTTAACCCCAGTGTGGACGGTCAAGGCTATATTCCATCTCAGCAGGTACAACAGCTTGGCTGCTCGCCAGCTATCCGTGATCCTCTTTAGCAGCGCTCGCAGGAACGGTGTTGAGAGGCCAAGAGGAGATGGGCTGTGCAAATACAGGAGCTGTTAGGAGGAACTCATAATGGCAGAGTGCCGCTCTGACTCATACGTGCGACGGAGGGTCAGGGAGCAATGCGAAGGCAAAATACGGCGGGCGGCTAATTGCGTTGCATTGAATCCGGAGGGAAATCACTCAAATGGGAGCGGGCTGATCAATCTCAGCGATAGGAGCCGTGATGGAGTGGGCAGCTTTATGGCTTCAGCTCCGTCACACGCAGCCTGGATCATTTTTCTACTTTACTCGCTTCCTACTGTACTACGCTAATAGTCTAAAGAAGCAAGAAATGTTCCTCCTCACTCTATACATTAAGCAATTCAAGTAGATTTATGGACCGCTCGGCAGCGCTTTTGCATAACCCAAACAGCGTGAATACTTAACATACAGCACTGCCTTCATGGAAAACATACACAGGCAACTTTTCTTTGTCACATTACAGATGACATAACATTTTTTAAAGCGAACCTTAAAGCTTTCCAGTGCCTGAAAATGGTTCTTGTGCCACCTCAAAGGCTCCTGCACTGAGTGTTCCTCTCTAGAAAAATGCTCATTTGCTTTTAATGACTGGCTCACAGTGACAGTGGCAAACTTGTGACAAATCCCACGCGGCCGTCACGGCACAAACCCGAGCGCGGTTTATTGTGAGGAGCGGAATGCCGCTCAGCGGAGGCCACCGCGCGGCAATCAGTTGATGCAACACAAACGAAACACTGAGTGGTTTTCAGCCAGCTGCACGAAAGCCTCTTGTTGTCCCCCCGCTCGGCTGCTGATGCTCGGTTAATTGTAGCCCCGCTCACAGACAGCCAGGCAGGCGGAGAGACGGCCTGAGATGATTTCCACAGGCAACTGGCATTCATTTTGTCTTGAAGGCGCATAAATAAAGGCTGTCTAGCTGGGTCCATTTTAATTAGATGAGCCACATGATCTTACTCCAAGTTTCTCTGTTAACACTCACCAGAGGCTGCAGCATGTGTTAATTACAAGCACATGCCACACACTGCATCCAAGGTGTGCTGGAAAAGAGAAGCTAGGACGAGGTAAACAACAACAAAACACCTTCAGCAGAGCTTCTCGTGATGAGGTACATATTTGGTGCAATGGCTATTCCCCTCCCCCAAGTCAACCAATTACAGCAAGCCGGCACGAGAGAGAGAGGGAGCGAGCGAGCGGGGAGATTGCAGAAGCAGCCCAATTTAATGCAGATTCACATCACCCCCTCCACCCACCCCCCAGCACAGCCAAATGCTGGTCCTCCTCACAACTACAGTAGGTTTATGATTTCAAACGGGGCTGGGGAGTGGGTTATTGTTTTCTCTCACATTTCCTCCCCTGCAAACTCCCCTCTTCCCATTTTTTCCATCTCATTTGTGCAAAAATCAATTCACGAAAATAAACACCCAGTTTCTTTTCGCCCCGCGTCCGAGACAATTTAGGCTTTGCGCACGTTTCCGCCGCGCCTTTCTGAGAGGCTTAATCGTTTTCACGTGTCACATATGTTTCATCGGCTCTAACATGATTTTTCCTTGTTATTGGGAGCACTTATTTGCTCCACGGCCTCGGATGAAGGTATTAGAAGGAGAGTTCATTTTCCCCAATCCCTTGCTGATTTCTTCATTACATTGCAGCGGTGGCGCCGCACGCAGAGCCCCGCGCCGAGACGGGACTGCTCGTAGCGCTGCGACTGCGAGTGTTACTATACCTCAGAGACGCTGGAGCGCCACTTAATAAACAGAGTAGACAGAGGATCACTTTGAACTCCGGTGACATGTAATGAACCTGTCTGCCGCAGCCGCGGCGCTGTCTGGGCTCGGCGCTGCATGGCAAAAATGCAGATAAATAAATAAATAAAGGAGAAGGACCAAATAAGCCCGGAGGCCCTGTGAAAAAGCCATCAGTTACACATGGTTAGACTCATAGCATTTTGCCAACGCCATAAGAGGAGATAATTGTCTGTTTCAGTGCTGTTGCCGCTTTTGTTGCATAACAGATATTTACATCTGGGACTAATTACTCCACACAGGGTGTCAAAATTCGGATTAACTTGTGGGATTCATCAAAGTTTCGTGTTTAGACTCATTTATTAAAAGGGAGCAGACAGTGTGCCCGTTTGACCTCATCAAAAACACACCAAAGAACTTTTTCATCTACTTCTCCCTCTGTGATGCTTTTCTTCCCCCCCCCTTTTGGTTCTTCTAAAGTTGTCAGAACAAAGTGATATTGACGTATATATTCCATTACCGAACGGCTGCTTTGAGATTGCAGCTGATCGCTAAAAGGCAAAGACCTGAAGCGTGGGGCGTTCAGTCATTCTGGTCCTACCAACCCTCGGATCAATCCCAGCACGGTGTCGTCATGCCAGCGGCTGCTCCTCGGACTGCAGATGAGTCTCTCGAGGTCCGGCGGGGGGGATAGAAATGCCAACATTTGTTTTAGAATCAGCTGATTGTCATGTTAATTCTTTTTTTCCCCTTCCTTTCTGCAGGCGGGGGTTACGATACTGGGGCCAGGGTTCCTCGTGGGGACAAAATGCCATTACTTAAGCATGCAGGAATCTCGACATGACATTCCTTGACCGCTGTGACAATGGCAAACATATGCAAATGAAGGAGAGCGCCACTGTCATTATGACCCTGTCACGGAGACGCTGACACCTCCCCGTGGACCCCATGCATGTTAGGAAGAGAGGGAAAGGGAAAAGCTGAGATAAAGGGCTGAATTCTGGGAGGAGAACAGGT
Source organism: Bujurquina vittata (assembly GCA_015106715.1). Lineage (NCBI taxonomy): Eukaryota > Metazoa > Chordata > Actinopteri > Cichliformes > Cichlidae > Bujurquina > Bujurquina vittata. The sequence goes on along the minus strand of VUQK01021603.1, from coordinate 29,782 downwards.
GTAACACCGTCTCTTATGTTATCTCTTTATTCTCTTTGCTCTGCTGTGACTCCCTTTGTATTTGCATATCGTTCTAGCCTGCATTGGCCTATTTGCCTCGTTGAAGCTTTCCTTCTTTTTTTTTGCTCTGCACTGGAAGGAGGGACAGGTTTACATGGGCGGGATTCTTTGAAGTGAAAAAGCCGACTACTCCCCGCTGTAGCCAAAGCTCATCTAATCAGGGGCTAATTCCAGTTATTAAGATTTGAGAGATAACTTTGATTCATCACAGTCCATCTACCCCGATCGGTTAATCACTGTCGCGCTAAGCTCTTTTTTAGTCATCCTTTTGTTTCCACTCCCTCTGGCACGCAGAGAGGGGGGGGAGAAGGAAAAGGGAGAAGATATTAACAATATTAATGACCCGTGATTCTCGTCTCCTTAATGAGAAGGGTTATTAACTGTGATTATCCATGATGAAATGGTGGTAATTCTTGAAAGCTTGAGAAAACTTGTACAATCACTTGTCTGCTGATTTGCTCCTGTGATGTTTAAGGAAGAAAAAAGGTGAGCGCGGTGAGGAAGAGAATTTGGAGGATAAAGAGGCAGGGGTAGCTTGGGGAAACAGCGATGCTCGCAGCGGGAAGCTGGGAGGCAGCAATCTGCAGTCCCACTGCTGCTGAATTTCACAGAGTTAAAATCTGTCGTCTTCACAGAGATGAATCCAAACTCTGAAGCGATTCCCCCTCTTAAAACCCTCGGCGCTGTGTCGCCTCAACGTCTCTCCTGATTTCTCTGCTGGTGGCTAACGAGTGGGCCAGCGTAAGCAGCCAGTGGCCCATCTGCTGGTTGACACTGCTGAATGGCTGTTTGAACACCTATGCCACTCGCGCAGATCCCTGATACAGCATTTCCCCCACTCGCCTCTTTTTTTATTCCAATTATAGGAAGTTGCATGCCTGTGGAGTCCCTGTCGGCTCCATATGATTCCCTCAACGGAGAGGGGGGCTGCATGGTAGGGGGTGCTGTCTGGTGAATCATTGATGTGCAGTCAGACTGTTTCATTGCAGATCTGTGTGTGTGTGTGTGTGTGTGCATATGGAGGAAGAAAGGGGTTAGCAGCAGACAGATAACAATCCTGAATTATGCATGTCTGTCCCTTGTGAGGAGTTTTGGGAGGAGGGGGGGGTGACGGCGGGAATGAGCTACACTCTCTTATCCCTGGGGACAAATTTGGATAGAAAAGAGCTAGGTGCAGAAAAGTTGGGACCACCGTGAGCTCCACCTGACCGATGTAGACGCTTCTCTTTAGCTCGACGAACTCCTCAAACTGTGATGGCTGCTGCTGCTGCCGCCTCGCACGCAGAGGACGGCAGCGAAATGAGTTCTGCACGCGGCTAAAACTGCTAACAGGACAGAGCAGCAGACTTTCAAACTTATTTGTTAGATATTTTTTAAAGGCATCTGTGGGAATTTAAGCACGGGCCATGTGAAAACACTATCACCTCCCTTAAATTACACTGTGTCACAGAAACACCTGCTGGGCCCATTTCAGATAATAATCCCATTTCTACATGCCAGTATAGCTCTCAGACGGGAGAAATTGGATTGTTTGCATTACTGACCTGTGGAGCAAGGCAGTCTGGGAAAAGCAACAGCCTTGAGGCTTTATTAGATTCAGCCGGTCTTTCATAAACAAAACCTTGCTTTTCAAAAAGCTAAAAAAAAAAAATCTACTAAATGTGGGTAAGCGAGCACTTTGTGGACACACTCCATTTATTTTCTCCAATTAAATCTCTTTAATTGGATTGAGGGCTGGCACCTGGTTTACACTCTGTCAACCACGCAATCCACAATAATTGATGCCAGAGCCGAGGTGTCTGTGCACGCGTGGGATGTGTGGCGATGGTGGAGGGATTCAGAGCATGTCTCACTACTCCACAATTTCACTCTGATCAATTTATCAATGGCCCGCCTTGCTGTCCACTGCACTGAGATGGGGAATGCCTTAACACTTTAGTGCGCGAGCCCACACACACACACACACACGAGCAGGACTGGAGGAAGTAGAAATACAGCAGCAATGCTGCATTGTAGGAAATCAATATAAGAACATTGTCTAAAAATGTGTCGTGTTCAAAAGTGCACAAAGAAAGGTGGATTCTTTGCGCGCGCTTTAGTTCTCGAGGCTTTAACGTGTAACCGTCGTTTAACCCTGAAGCTAAAATAGGGCGATATTTTGGTAAAACTGCCACTTTCAAATGAAAATGATCCTTTTTTTTTTTACTGTCTGTGGTGAGTCTGCATTTAGAGTTTAAAGAGATGGCGAAAAAGAGGATTTTATAGATTTGAAAGCTTTTATAAGTTGAAGCACAGTACAGTTTTTGATCACTTTGGGTTTTAAAATATTCGCTAATGAACCTTTGCGTTTTTGCATCCCTGCTCTCACACAAATCACCGATTAGCGTATTTAGCTGCAGAGCGCCGTTTGTCTGCTTTATACCGACACCACAAACGGTTAAAGAGTTTCGGTCACACGGAAACAGCCCGGTCGGCTGCGTCTCAGCGGCTTAATTCTGCAGATGTTTGAGGTGTAGCTCATTTAAATACTCTACCATCAGGTAATTAAATCTGTAACGGCGCATTATGTGTCATAATCCGATGATGTGTTTTTATGTAACAGCTTACGGTTAACCGTTCTGCACCGTTCTCCCGAGCATTCCAAAAAAAGAATGGATTGTTAAAGTGAGGGTACACTCTGTGGCCAACAACGAAGCAGTTACAGCTTCTCTGAAAAATAGTTGTTTTTTTTTTTACAGTGATTATAAAGTGACCTAAATTAATTAGAAATGCACTCTGAGCAGAAAATCAGATACACTTTCTATTAAGGTATATTAGAGGGATTCAGGCTCTTTATAAGGCATTTACTGATGTGCATTAAGGTGTTACCTATAACTCAACTATAACCAGGCTCATAATGCCCGTTTTTTGTTAATTAGTCATACTGTAACCAAGAAGGTTTTTACAGTTAATTACAACTTCAGTGTGCTGCATTTCAAACTGCTGGTTAATCAGTTATGAGCGAGGGGGAACACACCTCGACTTATACTAATTAAGACTTACTTGGACATGTTTAAAATATGTACTTCCTGTGTTCTGTTACATTAGAACAGATCATATTTATTAAGTTTAATTAAAGTAGAACAACTTGTAGTTTTACTACCCCATAAGGTCCGTACTGTGAAAAGGGCACCTATCATGTCTTGCATGAACACGGCTCCACTGGTGTGTGCTCATATTCAATATGAGGTCAGCTTACTGACCTGTACTACTGTGTACTCCTTTGTTTGTGAGGCTCAGCCAATCGGAACACAGCTAGCTCAAAAGGAGGGCGTCCTGAAAGGGAGATGAGCTAGGACAGCTGGTTTTCTCTGCTGGTGAATGAACTGAAGATTTCACACCAAGGCCCAGTGTAAGAAAAAAAGAGGATTAATTTGAACTGTGAATCATGTAAAGCTCCTGTGGTACAGCTGGGGAATAAAAAAACGTGGACCGGCAAATGAGCAAAATAGGTCCCCTTTAAGTTCATAATCCACGGACCACAGCTTCCTGCCTTACTAACAGTAAGCAGCAAGACAGGAAGCTATTGAGGAGGGTCTCCATTAAATGCCCGCATGCATGTTAATGAGCAAATCATTAATGGTGGGCATTATAAATATTTCGTCTTACACAATTGTCTTTGTAGCATGCGAGTGAGCTTTGCTTCAATCTGCAGAGTAACTGCTGTTCTCACAAACATGCAGTGGGATATAAAAAACAGGAATAAAGAAGATTAAAGAAGTGAGATATTTGAGTAGAGTAGTAGTACCCTAAACTTTTACTCCAGCCCATTAAGTGCCTGTGTGCAGGTTAGATTCCCCCGCCGTACATACACATGTACATAAACATAATAAAAAGCAGGCGCCCTCATATAAACGCCCGCTTTAAAGCTCAAACACATGCTAATCCTGCAGATTTACATACATGGTTGCGAGCTCTGGTACGCACGTGATTATGCACACCTACAGGACTCGGATCCACTCCTGAGTGCAAATGCAGGCGTGGAATACAAATGGTGCGCGCCCACGTGTGGAAACCCGCAGACACACAAATCCAGGAGATGCATCACGACGCTCTGACAGCACCTTTAAGACACTTTGAGAAACACCCGGCCGCTGAATACGGAGCGCCGCCGCCGCCGCCGCCGCCGTACAAATGAAGAGAGGCAGAGACAGAGCGAGAGGGAGGCCAAGGGAGACCCGACACAGTAAATAAAAATACAATTTCCTCCAGTGACATGCCCATTCTGTTGGAAGCCTGACTCTAATTATTCTAAGCACTTTGAGGGATGGCTTTCCACTGCATTAATCTACACATCCCACTAGCCCATCCACAGTCGATGCACTTTTAACTACCTAAGGACGCTCTGAAACTCTTCCTGAAACCTCGGGAGGAGGAGATTGACTTTGTACAGTGATCGGGTAAGGTGCTTTGCCTGACTGAATCTTTCTCTAAATCTCCCAGCACAACACCATGCAACAATTTTCATTTTCAATTTCAAACAGCGCCTCTCCCTCCCTCCCTGAAAAAAAAGAGATCAGATTTGAAGGGGGAATGTACGTGGCGCCGTGTGGCTCAAAATAAGTTGGTGAATTCTCATTACAGGGCTCGTGTGGTTTTGTGGTTGTTTTCCTCTGGGCAGGAAAGCACTCGCAGCTCATTTGGAACTGAGATGAATTGATAAATCACCGGGGACCATCAATCAATCAATGAGCTTATCAGTACTTGCTGGATGTGACTCCTCCCACTGTGAGAGGGCATTTTTGGTAGGAATATGTTGGGCAAATGGGCTTTTAACATAATAGCTCTGTCCACTTGTGCTGAGTGCAAGATTGATGCCGTGCAATGTTTACATGTTGACACAAGCAGTAATAGTGATGCACAGCAGGTCCTGTGTTTACATGTGAAGTAACCTACACACACACACACACACACACACACACACACTTAGACATACTGTAATATGAAAGAGTGCTCACATTCTGGTCATGTTTATCAAAATCTAAACAAGATCAAACCATCTTTGAAACGGCTGCGCTCTCTGATGCAGGCTGAACGTTGGGCTTTGCTGCGCTGCAATGTCTGCTCTTTATAAACATCTGCCCCCCCAGCGGAGCGAGAGAGAGAGAGAAAGAAGAAGAGATGCAAAAATAGAGATGCGGAAGCAGAATCTCTCTTTCCTAATTATTCACCACTCATTTTTAAGTAGAAAGTTGCAATAACAGGGATCCCAGCAGCTATTTTTTTCCTCCTGAACAGACACTGAGGCCAAACTGCAGAGTGATATTTGGATGTGAACTGCGGGGCAGCTTCTCTCTTTACTTGAAACAAAATGCAGAACATGAAGGAGGCTGCAATAAAGAGCACCGCAGCCACTGTTAAAGATAAGTATGCTGATATTTTTAAATGCAAATACCGGCTATAAATCCATTCGCTGCACATGTTCCTGCACTGCAATAAACCCAAAGGACTGTAATTTACTTTGTCTCCATTTTGCATATGCTGTCCTGCTACCAGACTGAGGGGGAAATGTGTATTAATCTGCTGCTGAGAATAGCCCCCAAACTGCAGCTTCAAAAAAAAATAAAATAATAAGAGCTAGAACAAATCAAATCTTATTATTTAGGAGTTAAAAGAAAAAAAACATGTAATTTGCTATTTTCTCTTACGGCATCTTAGTCAAAAAGCGTTCATTAAGAGTACGCCTTCAAATCTACTAGAGATACTTTTTTCTTTTTATCAGTGGGAGCAGGAACCTGAAATTTAGAGCAAAAATTCCTCTGCTGAATATAATTCCTCACACTGGCTGCAAGCGCCAAGTGTTGGCAGGTAAATTAACTTTCCTCCAAGTTACCATCTCCAACCCACGTGCCCTTCAGCAAAGCACTTATCCCCTAACTGAGCTGCTTGCTAAGCCATCAGCGGAAAACCGAGACTGCAGCGAGAGTTAACATGCACGAGTGTGTGAGAGCACCGCAGGGCGATGCCTGGAAAAGAGGTTGCACACTCAGCAAACATGGGTCGAATTTGGGGGGGGGGGGGGGGTAAAAAATAAAAAAAAAAACACCCGAAAAAAAAAATAAAAAAAATATGCATTTTTTTATTATGGGGGAAAAGAAAAAAGTTAAGACAAAGGTAG
>VUQK01021600.1:58217-70042 GCA_015106715.1 Bujurquina vittata | reverse complement strand
GGGGGGGGGTGTGGGGGGGGGGGGGGGGGGGGTTGCGCAGCGATATAAACAGCCGGGTATATAAGACACAAGGAGTCGTCCACCAGAACCATTGTGTGAAGCCCTGGGGTTCACATCGTTAACAGTTAAGGTGACACACACACACACGTATGCCACAGGCGCCGTGTTTCCACCACATTAAAGGAGCACCCCTGCTGTGAGGCATATATAGGCTTTGTAAAATATGACAAAGGTTGAATCTCAGACACAGGAAGTGTGTCAACAGAGTGTGTGTGCAGGTGGAAAATGCATTTAGTCAAAGTACAGATTTATGCCATAAACTCTTTTGATGTGTGCGTTTCATTAGATGAAGACGTAACAAAGTTCTGTTCCTTGCAAGAACTGGCTGCACAAACAACTGTAACTCCCTCTCCCATGTAGACAAGCATATAGGGCTTGTCTACATGGGTGTAGACAAGCCCTATATGTTTAATTCGCATGAAAATACTTGTGCATATTTGTGAAGTGCAAATTTTGTGATTGTGTTGCATCTACAGAACAGTGATTAAGCACAAATATTGCCCATTTTTGGCATTATACGGCATCTGCACCGGTAACTCATCGCATGCACCTTGAAACCATTGCTAGCTGTATGTTTGGGAAACGTTCACCTGGAAAACCCTCCCTACATTTGGCCCTAATGAGTGACTGTAACTACAGCATATCTCTTTATTGACTTTATAAGAAACAAGAACTGGGTGCATAAGTTTGTCTAATCCACACAGGATCAAAAGTATACATACAGGCTCAAATATTCAATTACATTTTATTTATATGACACCAAATCACCACAAACAGTCACCTCAAGGCGCTTTATACTGAACCGTAAAGACCCTACAATAGTTACAGAGAAAACACTCAAAACAACCCTCTCTGAGCAAGCACAGACTTGGTGACAGTGGGATGGAAAAAGGCTCAGGGAGGGGCAGCCATCTGCTGTGGAGCTGAGGGGAGACAAACAGGACAAAAGAGACAGATTAATAATATCTAATGATTAAATGCAGAGCGAGGTATAAACGGAGTAAAAAGAGGTACTGTAAGTGAAGGAGAAACACTCAGTGCATCTTGGGAACCTATAGCAGCATAACTAAGGGACGGTTCAGGCTCACCGGATCCAGCCCTAACTATAAGCCGGATCAAAAAGTTTTAAGCCTAATCTTAAAAATAGAGAGGGTGTCTGTCTCCTGAATCCAAACTGGGAGCTGGTTCCACAGAAGAGGGGCCTGAAAGCTGAAGGCTCTGCCGCCCATTCTACTCTGAAGTATCCTAGGAACCACAAGTAATCCAGCAGTCTGAGAGCAAAGTGCTCTACTGGGGTGATACGGTACTATGAGGTCTTTAATATAAGATGGGGCCTGATTATTCAAAGCCTTGTACGTGAGAAGAAGGATTTTAAATTCTATTCTAGATCTAACAGGGAGCCAATGAAGAGAAGCCAATATGGGAGAAATCTGCTCGCTCTTTCTAGTCCCTGTCAGTACTCTAGCTGCAGCATCATCAGAAGGCTTTTCAGAGAGTTTTTAGGAGAGCCTGATAATAACGAATTCCAACAGACCAGCCTAGAAGTGATAAATGCATGAAATTAGTTTTTTTTCAGCAAGTGGCAACCTTCCCAAGGGTGAGGGTACTTGTCATAATCAGGCAGAACTGCAGAATCCATTTTAAGCAGATTAGGCCAATTAAGAAAATAAAGCTCTGCCTTTCCTGGACTAGTCTGGACGAGTAACACTATGTTAAAAAACAGATATACAACAAAATTCAAAAGTCTGACACAACTGAAGGGGAAGATCTTCTCCCTTGAAGCTCATCATCAGTCGTCGTTTTCAAATATGTTGGCTTTAGGGCAAGTGACGCAAACTGAGGAAAAGTCATACGCAAAGAATGCCGTCGAGTTGTGTCTTTGTCTCAAAGCAACACAGCACCACCATGAAAAACAATGCAGTGGTTACTAACGTGGATCCTTCAATATCAAATCAGACACCCACGAAAGTGAGTCTGTACAGAGTGCCAGTGTGTCCATACTGCCCACAAAGCTGCACCGAAATCATTGACGCAACTACACTCAATTGGCCCAAAGATATGTGGCCAATAAAACAGACTTCAGGAAAACAGTTAACACACTGCACAATGGCAGCAGCTGTGCTGTATTCAAAATGTCCCGGGGTAAAGCGAGAGGGATCTTGGATAATTTGCCATCATGCAGGTACCACGAATGGACTGAAGGAATATTTTTCTTCTAAGAGATGCAGAAAGTTTAAGTTAATTTTATTTTGAAGCAAATATTTGTACAGTAGCAGGTATGTGAACATGAATGTAAAAGCAGGGTTGTGCTTACATGAAAGTGTAATAAAAGCATTTTTGTCACTAAAATAAATGACTCAAAGATAATGCTTTTGTCCAAAATCCAGCAGCCTTACTACCAATGAAGCTGGAAGCTGGTTTAAGAACGGGATGTCTCTCCAGTTCGTATGCGAGTGAAGGCAGACGAGCAGATACTTTATCGTACCCTTTTCTAAGGGTACGATAAAGATATCAGATGTTGGTAGATAATTGAGATCGACTGACCTCGCTGGGATTGTGGTTGTACTTGACTTCATGGCCTGCCTGAATTGGCACCACAGACTTATTCAAAGAGCATTTGATAAGCCATGCTGGACAGGACATGACATCCAGTCATCTCAGCTTAGCACCAGCCTTCCAGCCCTCTTAGGTGGATGTTATACTTCCTTTTCAGGCAAGAGACTGTAGCGGAGCACTGCCCAATGTGTAAAAATCTGATTGTTAAACGGGTGCACACAGTGCATGATCAGGAGTGGACTATACTAGCACATTTTAAAATCCTTTGTAACTGCTGTGAGTTGCAAGCTTTTCACCTTGCACGATGCGGTTTCCGGATATTCCCTCACACTCTGTGTGTTGTAACGTTGCTTTGTGAACTGATCAAAGTAAAATCAGCTGTTCACCCACAGCAGCTGCAGGTCTGTGCGGATGATCTCACTGAATTCACCTTATGTATATTTAAAACTGCCCTCGGGCTCTTTTCTCCCCTCTGCTATCAGTTTAAAAAAGGCCTCAAACATTTCAGCGTTACATAAGAGGCCAGCGGTCCTCCTCAGAGAGAATTTTTTCCCCTCCCTCCGCTCCTCCTGAAAGCGACTTTAAACAGGATGTTGAAATAGTTTGTTTAAATGTACCCAAAGTCCCAGCTGGTCCCACCCAATCAAACATGAATAAACATTTCCTGACTGTAATTACAAATGTACAGATACCGGCTCCCCGTTTCTGACACACGGGCGCGCACACAGACACACACATAATCAGACAAAATCCAGTGCATATTTTAGAGGCGCACTGCCAGACCATCCACTACACAATGCAGACAATAACATTTTGATGGTTATCCGACTACTTTGTGCACGTGTGTCTAACGTTTGTGTATATGTGCCCTCCCTGTGCCAGCCTGCTGTAATGTATGTCGAACAAGTCTTAACTTGCATCTTATATAAACCCAAACCATTACCTCATACTGTCTCTACTGTGGCACACACTCATATATATAAAAAGAAAAAGAAATATTAAATGTATGCAGTGTAGTTTCTCCATATTTGTTTATTAAATTACAATAACTTTGATGGTCTCACTTTGCCCTTAAAACTGAGATCCTAAACTAATTATAGAAATGTTAGATAAGAGGATTTCATCCACTGAATTACTCTCCACCTCTCCGGTTGTTGAACTCTTAGCTGTAAACGCATCGCTTCTCCTCACCTGAAAATATGACATGAAGCTAAAACAAACGCTTTCATCAAAGTCAGTCAAAACTAGTCAGCAAAAAAACAAGTGAGGGTTTGAACTTTTGTCCGTGCACGAAAAAACAAAAAAGCTCAATTGCTGCCCTATTTTCCTCGGAACATTATGAGCCATTACTGTTTGGCTGCTGGTCATTACCACACAGAGGCAACCGGTAAAGATTCACTCGGCGATTTTATTCAACAGAATCTGGAGCCCGAGTTTGTTTTGAGGTAATCGGTGTTTTTGTAATGCTATATTGTAACTCTGAGACCCAACTTTCCCCCCAGATGTGACTTCAGAAAAAGTCCGATTCATCCTTTTATGTCCATTTTTATACATTTTTGTGGACTCTGTCTTTAAGAGAAAAGCAGGACTTTTCTTTTTTTTCTCTCTCCTTGCAACAGGAAATAATTGCAGTTGGAGGACAGAGCCTGCTGTTTGTGTGTGGCCACTGAACCCGTTTTTCCTCAAAAAAGTTTGCAGGTTAGTCAATCGAACATACAGAAACCAAATAAGTAAGAACATTCTCGACTTCATCCCTCGAGTCTCCATAAGCTTCCATCTAATTTATGAATCCTATGTATCGATGCACGTGTTTATAAACATACAGACAGCAGTGATACAGGATGGAAGTTTCTTCAGGAATGTTGATCATTTCTGAAATCTGCATCAGATGTTGCACGTGTATTTTTCTGGCTCTGGCACAAAATCCAGACTCATCGTCCTGCCAAGAAATCAGTGATTGGCTACAAACAGCAAGTTACAGTTCTGCAAGCAGAAGATCGACATATGCGAGTCTGTGTGGACATGCAGAGATATGCTGCACATGAAAGACGGTCGTAGCCACCCGCTAGTTTGGCATTGTGGCCAATGGCATGTTGGCCTTCTAAAAAGCACACTAGAGCTCAACCGATTTTGGTGTTGGCATTAATAATATCCGACAAATGCAAATGAAAAATCAGAGAAGGGAGAAACACCTTTCAAATCACACGTTTTCACGTTGCATAGTTTGTCCACCAGAAGGCACTTTGCAGCTTCCCTGTCTGCAGTAAGCAGAAAAAAGGATATTTTTATAGAAAGTATAAGAAAACACTATGGCATCATACATGAAAGGCATATTCATAAAACAAAAAAAAAACAAAATGTATTTGTATGAACGCTCTCTGACCTTCCACCTCTACCACTGTTAAGTTTGGGTGAGTAAGCATTAAGTTTGGGTCTAAGGAATGCATTATGTCAGTAAGGGTCCTTTCAAGTATAAAATTGCATGTTTGTGTATGCCTGAGCTGCAACCCAAGAACAGCAAACATACTTCCACTAATGACTGCAGTTTTATAAAGAACAACTCTCCACTTCTCAAGACTGACACATATTTGGCTGGGCAACCCGAATGTTGTGTGTATGTGTGTGTTTATTGTTCTCACACACTAAAATTCACCCTCACTGTAGCTCTCTGACAGAAGTTAAATGCATGCTGTGGGCTGCTGATTCTCCCACAGAATATCTTCTTACACCTTGTTCCCATAAAAAAAAAAGAGAGAAAAAAAAGCTTGTTTTTCACTGGTAAAAAAAAAATGTAAGTAACGGACTGTGATTAGTTTAATGAGAAACAGACTTCCAGGAAAGCCAGGTCCCTATAAAAGGCATGATCAGGTGTACTGTGCACCATGTGTGTTTTGTGTGATTTTGAATCGGAGAGAGAGGCAGATGATTCTGTGTGTGAAGGGGGTTTTTGGTCTCTAAGCAACAGAACAGTGCAGTGATGACACTGTTCATTCATACATGTGTGAGCGCCGCCTGCACATCTGCACGGTGTGGACAGAGCGAGAAGGTGTCAGCAGCACATTGGGAGGGAAGGAGAGGAGGATGGAGGGAGAAAGATGCAAAAGAAGGATGTTAGGATAATTGGAGGATAGCAGGAAGAAAGTAAGATGGATGAAGCCACTTTGGTCTTTAAGCCAAATGTGTACTTTGATGGACTGGTGCACTGGTTAGCTGCACAGAAGAGTCACCTGCTGATTGGCTGGTCCCTTTGTGTTTGCATGTTCTCCCAGTGCCTGGGACTGGATTTATTAATGCAAAAGCTAAGAAGACAAACTTGTGGACAGGCCTCTGCAAGCCAAAAGTGTGTTGCCCAACAATTACAATGCTATTAGGTGGCCAAAAGTAAAATTACCACAAGGTCCCATCAATCATCATCGTAGTAAGGCTCAATATTAGAGAATCTCAATATTGTAAAATTCTCCAATGAGCATCCACACAGGAAATGACTAGCAGCAACTTGGCGAACAGAGTCCACAGAAAGTCACATCTCAAAATCACATGTGGTGATGACGACAGGTGAAATGGTCACTGGTGGCGCTCAACTAAGAGGTCTCCAATTAAACCTTTCTCAACTTCAAAGCGATCAGCTGAAGCAACGACCAATGAGAGCGAACGACACCACTGATACACATATGACAGGGTGGTAAAGGGTTAGTGTAGTGGTGTGCGATACAGCAAGATCAGTATTGCCGATACAGATACCGATACTTTTTAATAGTGCCTGCTCTGTGCGGTGACAGGAGCGGCACTAAAACAGACAGTGCAGCGCTGCATTCAGGAGAGAAAATGAAGCTAAAGTATCGATCTCATTACACTGGTATTGATCAACGTCAATACCAACGTTGGTATTGATATTATCGATATTTGGATCGATCCGCCCACCACTACTGTGATGGACTGGTAAGAGTGCACCCTTCCTCCCCGCTAGGCCAGGCTCCAGCCCCCTTCCACCCTAGCAGGATAAGTGGCTAAGAAAATGAACGGATAAATATGTGATTTCTAATAACACCAATTTCAATTTTACGAGTGCTTTCCACTTTCCTCTTCATTTGAGAATGTGCAAAAAAAGGTCACACTAAAATGTTTCTTTTCTCAGCTGCAAAGACAGGAGTAGCGTGACACCGCTCTAACGGGAAAGACTGGGTTAATGGCGGTGCCAGCGATTCTTTCCTAACCCCACTGTCGCTCTGGCCTTAACACTTCAAAAAAGCCCATTGAAGAAAAGAGGACAGGACAAAACGCTTTCAATTTGAAGGTTGCACAAAAAGTGCAAGAACACACCACACATCTATAATTTGTACTGATGAGGCGATAAACACTGAGCTGGCATCGGGGGGTGCTGGTTGTTACTAATGACTCCGCCATCAAAAACCTAATTTGCCCAGAAGAAATGCAGAAGAAGAATAAGTCTCCTATGTGCACAATAGTGTCACTGTGACTTCTAACTATTGCTCAGCTCTCTTGACAGTTACAGTACCTCTGAAAATGTGTCATAATGATAAAAAGTGATTACTGCAGGAGGGGAAGGCTGGATTTTTGGCTGGATTGTGTGTGTTTGTGTGTATACATCCACTGAGTTGAAGGTGAACAGATAGGGTCAGTTCCAGGGGTTGCAAAACAAGCGCTGCACACTAAGTTTAGTATTTTGCGACCTCAGTTGCTGGCGTTATATTTATTAGTTGTTATAGTTTTTGGAATTCTGTTAAGTTACTGTATTTCATTCTGGTTTACATTTGTTCTTACCACGCATCGCCGTGTTCCTGTGTCTGTCTTGTTCCCCGTGTCTTGGCCCTTTGCCTCGTGTTTCGCATTTAGTTTCCCTTCCCGTTGTTTCCCTGTTGTGTTTAGGTTTCCTTTTAATCATGTATCCTTAAGTTCCCAATAGCTTTAGAGTTTATAGTTCTTCCTGTGTTTTCCCTTAGTGTTCCTCCCTTTTGTGTAGTGTGTGTATTCCTCAGTCTGTCGGCCTCCCTGTGCGATGTGACGCTTGCATTTGTTTCCTTGTCTTATTTTGCTGGTTTTGTGTTCTGTCTGTGGATCCTGCTTTGCTTCCCCTTGTCTCGTCCTCCCCAGCGTTCTCTCTCCCTGATTACCTGGTGTGCGCGTATTTGAGTTCTTAGTGTTCCTTAGGAACTCAGCACCCACTGCACCCGTATAGGGTCTGACAAGGGGGTCCAAGGATTTCAACTTATTATCTAACAGCAGTCAGGGTGCCGCTGCCCACCCTGTAGAGGTCTATGCACCCCACCGTGGATATTGCCTCGCCAGACAATCACTGACTCGCCACGAAAAATGGTCATGCTGAACCATTTACAGGCAGCATGCTCTTCTCCAGACGCTGTTACATGTGCTCAGAGTGAACCTGCTCTCATCTGTAAAAAGTACAGGGTGCCGGTGGTGGACCTGCCAATCCTGGTATTCTACGGCAAATGCCAATCTGGCTCCAAGGTGTTGGCCCTCAGGCCACCCTCAGGAAGTCTGTTTCTGATTATTTGGTCATAGACATTCACGCCACTGTCCTGCTGGAGGTCATGTTGTAGCTCTGGCAGTGCTCATCCTGTTCCTCCTTGTACAAAAGTGCAGATACCAGTCCTGCTGATGGGTTAAGGACCTGCTGCAGTGTTCCTTTCATTTTTTTTTTTTGATCAGTAAATACTATAAGAACTGTGTTTTGAGCTCTTGCTGCAGGAAAAAAATGTACCTTGTGCTCCTGTTAAACACTGTTACTAAAAACTACATCGTCTATGTGAGCTGGTTGTAAATAATTCAACCGCATCTTAAGTGGCGGTAATGAGCTCAGCAGCTGAGACAGGCACACGTAAATGACCAAGGCAAGGCTGAAAGGTTGAAACTGGTTGAATCCATCAGAATTGCAAACACAAATTGGGGCCCTTTAAGGACATGAGGACAAAAAATAAAATAAATAAATTAAAAATAATTTGTATGCCACAGCACATGATGTAACAGATGTTAAAAAATAAGATGCACAGGATCAGATCTGAATGGGTTTTATCTCTGCTCTCAGTCTTCTTAATCTCGGTCTGTATCTGCTATTCTCGGCCTGTCTTCATCTCTATCTGTCCTTCCATCTTTCAGTCCATCATTCGCTCTTTGTCCACAGCACAGAAGAACAAAGCTTCATTAATGTACCTGCCTGGTTTCTGGCCACCCCCTGCTTCCTCTGATCTCTAGCTCATTAAATAAAAAACACTCACTCACTGTAATCTGACCGGGTCTTTACATCACAACTACTTCTTTAACCAAACTCTTTCAAATTCTGCTTCTCTTTATGTAATCTTTCCTTCGATTTGGCAAAAAGAAAGAAAGAAAAAACACTCATCTTATTATCATAAATACAAAAAAAAAAAGAGACTTTTCCTTTCCTTCCCTTCACCATCCTTGTTTTACTCTCCAGCTGCATTTCCTTGTTCACTTCTGATTCACTCCTCAGCATCACAGTGTGTGAAGCAGAATGAGGGCCTGGCGCTACTGTTGTATAATGTTATTTACATTTCTCAGCGGTAATTAGGCCGATAGGGGAACGGCTGTGATCCCACAGTCGATTAACAAGAACGAGAAGGGAGGGGCGGTTGTAGGTAGAACATAGGTCACACAAAGTACAAAGACTTTTTTAAGCAGCGTGACGTCACCCTGAACTCAATGGCTCTTTAAGTTTAAAGGATACGTTATAATATGGTTAGAAGGTTTAAGCCAGAATTTAAAAAAAATATATAAATATATATATATTCACTGGAATAATTAAATAGATTTATGCAAATAATTTAATTAATACAATTGGTATAATAAAACACACATAATGTTCACAAAATATTTCAATGAATTACATTTATATAAAAATGATTAAATACAAGCAATAAATCAGTAAAATAACTCCTATGTTAAATACTCCTCTAAAATTTGTAAAAATGTTGGAAGTGGGTGAAAATTAATAGATGGACGGATGGGCGTTTCTTTACAGATTGCAATAAAAAAAATTGTAAAAAAATTTAAAAAAAGACTTTTAAAAAAAAATAATACATCAAATTTGCATCTTTCTTAAACAAACAGCTAGACACACACACACACACACACACACACGCACTTACATAACCACATTCCACCTATTCATCACCGAAGATTTGTGCACAACACAACATGTCTCAACAGAGTTTGTACACTAGAGGCCTGCAGGTCCACTGAAGCATTTCACACACAGGAAAATGAAACTGAACATCTTTTGTGTTTCTGTTGGTTACACAACAAGATACTGGCCTTGCGCTCCAAGAAATTTGTCACTTCATCAAAGAAGGCGCAGGGTACAACCCCGGACAGGTTTCCAGTGCATGACAGGGATAATACCGAGACATCGATCACATTCACTCCGGCTGTCTAATGTGCATGTCTTTGGGTTTCAGGCCCTAATCAATGTTTTGTTTTTTAAATCAGTGTTTAAAGAAGAAAAGATGTTCAAATCCAAGAAACACGAGCGACTTGATAGATCTTAGCATCCCTGCCGCTGAATGAGAACGAGAGGGAGGTGGACATGTGTTGCTGCCCCTGCTCAACACAGGTGATGAGCTGAAGGTGTTCTTTAGCCCACAAACAATGATGGGCAGTTTTATAATACCCAATAACCATCAAAATATATTAAAGTATAACAATATACTGAAGTACTCTTCTTTTATTTCTCCCATACAGTGTCTCAAAAACCAAAAAAAGGTGTAATGTCACACGCAACAGGCACACGGACGCACACACACACACAAACCCTCGCGTTCACCATCTGATGATGAAATTTACATCATGTGGACCCGAGCGGACTCGCAGACACAGGAAGTGTAATCCCAGCCTTTTTATTTCAATACAGTTCATAATTATTTTATGATGCCATATTGCATGGTTTGTGCTTCGTATAACCCTGTACCAGCGTGTCGTGGTGAAGAGAGAGCTGAGCATGATGATGGTGAAGCTGTGTGTCTGTGTAGGTTCATCCAGGTCATGGTAGTCTCAAGCACGTGAAAAACCTTTAAGTTTCATTCAAGAGGCTTCTTCAGTTCTACAACCAAAAGGTGGAGCATCCTGGGTATTTGCAACCTGGTGGGGGTTGTCCCTTCATGTCACCTAGCGAGGTCATCTGACAAAAGGTGTTTATGGGGTTTGAGATACCTGGGAAGGACTGCACTGCAGGTTGACAGCTGATGTAGTAAGTCAATGATGTTCAATGATGGTCACTGGAATCTTCGTACGAGTGTGCTTTATCATTTAGGTGCAGGTACCGCTGAGTCTGGGCCCGTTTGGGTCTCTTCTATGGTGTGCCGTGCATTTCTGGAGCGGCCATTTGGTTTCTGTGGAGGTCCAAGCACTCCTCACTGCGCTGCACAGCATACACTATGGTGCTTAGCTTGTGTCAGGGAGTTTTGCCCCCGGGATGAACCAGTTTATCTTAGGGTGTGTTGAAGTGAAACTGTTGACTTACTGGCTGATCTACGTTCCTTCCCTCAACTATGGCCATGAGAGTGGGTACTGATCAAAAGAATAAGATTATGGATACGGGTGGTAAAAATGAGCCTTCTCCAAAGGGTGTCTATGCTCAGCCTTAGAAAAGGGTCGAGGAGCTTGGCGTTCAGGTTCAGAGTGAAGCCGCTACTCCGGCCAGTGACAGCATCACGCCTCCTGGACGCGTCCTTTGTGAGGCTTGAGGAGCTGACTGAGTAGAGGGAGGCCAAGACACCTCTACTTAAACTGCAAGCAGCGGAAAATGGATGGATGTTGTTTGGCTGAATGATGCAATACCACTATATTGTCCTCTACATTATATAACGACTTTGAAAACACACCAGGAAACAGAAATCCTTCTGCAGAAGCTTGAAAGAAATGGCAGAATCAACCTCTTGCACTAAATTCTTCACTTGAAATCAGCCTCGTATTGTATCGTCACAGTCAAACCGGCGCAGTGAGTCGATGCGGATGAGCCCGCTGAAAGGCTGAGTGGAACCAGTGCTCTGCGAGAGGCGAAGAGTGACACCGCTGCTGTGTCTGTGTGTGATTGTATATACAGGATGTATATGTGGGCTTGTTTATCGTAATCACATCAAATTCAGAGCATTTAGCGTGTGTTCCAAGAAGAGTCGGGCGGGAGGGTGAGGGGAAGCAGACGAGGTCAGCGGGGG
>VUQK01021600.1:23045-34473 GCA_015106715.1 Bujurquina vittata | reverse complement strand
AAAACGGGAAGTAACTAAACACCAACAGAGATGGGGACACAGGGGAGGCAGGATAGCTAGAACTCAGGGACCAAAATAGCCTATCGAGAACCTATAATCTCCGGCACATAATCCAAAAAATATAATGTAAGAACACAGGAACTCATAAATAAGAAGAACTTTTAACTAAGGACTGAGAAAAAACTCAAAACGCTAGGTCACTGCTAATGCACTGGATTTACTTCAGACAAACCAGAACTGCAACAAACACACAAGTACACACACCTAACACACACTGGCCCCCTGCTGGCGCCCATTCATGACTGTCCTCGTCTTTAGCTGCGTCTGGCTTTGCCTAATTTGTCCGTGTTGAATAAGTGCTCCAGCATTGTGCACTAACACACAATTCCTCCTGTGTGTTATAATACTCATTACATTTTTATTTTTTTTTTTATTTGGTGGGGGGTGGTACATTTAATTAATTTTACAACAAGAATTACATCTTTTGTAAAATCTCACATAAAGTTTGATCATCTTAAATAACTGAAAAAAAACCACAAGTAACAGGATTGAGTTGTTTAAACAGTTCTCCTCTCGTCATAATTTGTATAGTCCACACCTGGGTCACGCATTTTATACGTTGAAGACAACAACACTTTGGACACGGCATTGCATCCTCGATTACAGCCCCTCCATCAAACCTCCTCTCTCCTCTCTTATCCAGATGTATTTTAGGAGTTACGACCTCCTTGCTATGTAGAGGCAGGAAGAAGGAGAGAGGAGATGAGCAAGTACAAATTTAGAGAAAAGAGAAAAACCTTCTCCCCAACTTTCTGCAGGACTAGCCACCCCTCAATTGTTTTGGGTAACTTGAAACTTGGACATTGTTAATCTTAAGGATCCTCAGTCAATAACACTAAATGTTAGCAAGGTGAAGCAACAGCCCAAAGACAGGGTTCAGGCTACCCGCCAGTGTTTTGAACTTAAAATGGTGCAATGAGCTGCTTGACTTGTAAAATTAACAGAGCTGAGACACAGACACAGATGTGACACCACATGCCACGCATGCAAGAGAAAGGAGAGCAACCAAAATAAAAGACACCGATGCAGCTCATCGCTTTGTAAGATGAATACAAAGAGGGGAAAAATGAGACAGAGAAAAAGAAATGATAGAAATGCTGCAGCTGGAGGAGCTTTAAGAGCTGCAGTTAAGCTCGCAAGTGGTATCCCTCTGAAGGTGTAAAATTCCCCACAATGGGAAGGGATGGATAGAAAGATGCCCCAGATTTTTGTATATGAATCAGGCCAGAGGAGCCTGTCCGTATTGGTCGTTCCTGCAGACACGGTTTACGCCCAATATCTAGCGCTCAAAACTCAACACTTTGGCACGGCGACTGAAACAGCCTGGGATTGAACCATCAACCCTCCTAGTAATAGATACCTGCTCTCCTGAGCTACAGCAACATTACCCTGTGAGCAAATGACAAGCACAGCCACGTGAAGCCGCAGGTAGCAGCGCTAATTTTTGAAACCCTATTATAGGCCGTATTTCCAGGCCTGCAGAAACCTCTGATACTGTCCTGTGGATCGGAGGACGTGTTGTTCTAGAGTGTCCACTAAAGACTGTCATCAATGAACCAGCTGTGTGCAGGAAACCCTAATAACTGAAAAAGAAATACGAAATTATCTGGGTGAGTCCAAGCAGTACATGTGGATATTGATGTATTTCTCTCAGTAAGGCAGGACAGCCAATTAGTCGATCCAACAACTCACTGGGAAAGCGAGAGTACGAGCTAGTGCTGTTGGAGCCATACGTGGGAACCTGCATTCACAAATTCCTCCCGACAACCCGCCACCCTGAGGTAGGCTTCATTCCCCAGTACAATAATTTGGAAATGTATGATAGTAGTAATCCTTATCTTATTTTAAACTTGATTAAATGCATCGTAAATAGACCTGTTCCAGTCTGGGACCACTTAAAGCATTTTACCCTCCATGTTCACTCGGGCATAGGCATCGAGCGTCGTCTAAATGAAACATGTGGTGACTCTCTGATTTGAGGTCAACCTGCTCTAGCTCCTAAATAAAACGTAAAACCACACGACGTGTCAGACTGCCACTGTGTTATTGTGTTCATGATTACCCCCAGTCAGGGCATTTCCTGGCTCAAACTGGTCTCTACATCCAAAGTTCCTTTACTTGAAACAAGAATGCACATTTCATGTTGCATCGAGTGCTTGAAAATATTGTTATTAGTGTGCTGGTGATTTTCTTATGGAGTAAGTCGGTAACGGCATACAATAAAATCTTATTAAAAGCCATACATATTCATGAATGTGATAGAAGAATTATAGATGTAAACACTGTGGTAACCACAGTAGGACAAAAATGTCTATCATCTGAAAGTTTGCGCACAATTTGGCACACTGCGTGAATTGACGCTGATTTTTGTGTTGATTTTTAGCGTGTCTTCTCTCATTTTATACTAAATTTTGCGGTTTCCTGCCTTGATATGGGAAAAAAACCAAAACATTCAGTGGCTCAAACGCACCATCGAAAGAGCTGACAGTTACACGCAGACACTAAGAGAGAGGCTCTGATGAATGAGGTGCCACAGAGAGCTGACATTGTACGGTTGATTGTGGCTGATTATGGTTCATTTCTGCGCTAAAAACAAGCACATTTCAGAGCTCCCAAGCTACCAAGCTATCCTGAAATCCATGCTGTCTAAACCTGTCACATGTTGCTCAATTTTCACCTCAGCCACTGCACATTACAGGCTGCACCCTCTGATTTATAGCACAAATTACCCCCACTTGATTGTGCAGTCAGAGGCTGTAAGGCTTGTTTAATTGAGGTCCTTCTGTTTGCCAGTTTTATCTGCCTTTAAACAAAGACCATACACAAACACACACCTACCTCCACAAACATATCAGCAACTGCTGGACTGACAGCGCAGAATTTTAATATTTTCTGCATAGTAGTGTGTATATTTCTTAGTCATTAACTACTCATAGTCCACTGCAGTGTGCTATTTACTCATTTTACCTCAGGCCCACTTACAGATTTTTCACCCGATGGTTTTAAAGCAGTAAGTTACAGCGCTCAGTGTATCTGTATGTACTATTTGAATGCAAGTGCATCTGTGCAAAAAAGCAGCAGTTGTGGTTTCTCACAGATGGAGATAGAGATCATTGCCTGGAATATAACGGAAGAGAGAGAAACAGAGATTAAGGAGAAACATGTGCATTAACCTCCAACGGACTCGAGGCATGGTGGATGAGACTTTAAGGGAGCAGCGAGAGAACCGGGGCAGGAGTCAGAGACAGCGCTGGAAGAGGATGCATGAAACTCTGAGACAGCTACACAAGTATTTTCTACAGCGACGCTGGCACGTTTGTGTTAATTACACTGAGCGTCACAGAGCTCGTCAGTGTCCAAACCCAATGTCGAAACAGACATCAGTGCAGACATCAACAGAAAATGAAATATTACAGATAAAATCTAATACTCATAACTGGGCCTGGGCAGTCTCACCAGACATTAATATCATGATATGTTTGGAGTTTCTGGCAGTTTCATAGTGTCTCACAGTATTATTTTGTCTGCATTTGTTTGCTGGGTCTTCATAAAGGTTTGCAATGATTACTCCTCTCAGGAGTATACAAAAAGAAAAATTTATGTCCTCATAAAAAACAAGACATAAAAACAAAACACGGCCCAAACAATAAATACTCCACTCTCAGGCTCTGCTAACAACAATTAAATATTTTGGCACGAGGCTTCAGAGCCAGTCCCTCAAAGGCTGCTTGTTATGATTTTGGCTTAGCTGTAATGGCTGCTGCCGCTGTGCTTAAACCGAGTCAACATCTGGCTCATTAGCTTTAATATTTCCACAGCACAGCTGTTTAGTGCAGCTCTGAAACAAACTCCATTTGGACTCATTCTTCCAAAGTCTGTGGTCAGGTTCACACATTATCTCTGCCTCACCTGGTTCCCCGTCCTGTGTGTGGAGGAGCTGCCTGAAACAAGTGCATCACACAAGCAGTGCAACCAGAAATGAGGCAAAACGAGTTAGGTATTATTTACTCATTTATATTCTGCCCAAGTCTCATATTTATTGTTCTTAGCATAGAGCCCCTCCCATAGACTGCTAGGCTAGCTAGCATTACCTAGCGCACCTTTTTTTTTTATATATGTGACATTAATAATGTTAAAAAATAGTTTATGGATCACCAATTACTGTGTGTCACTCTATTTAGGAGAGTTAGCAGTGGATTATTAATTTTTGAAATTTGAAATTGAGGTGGAAAGAGTGGACACTTTCAAGTACCTGAGAGAGACCATCTCATGGGACCTGTCCTGGACTCATCACATTAACAACACTGTGAAGAAGGCCAGACAGCGCCTCTACCTCCTCAAGCGGCTTCAAGCTCCCACTCAAGGTGCTCAGAAACTTTTACACCTGCACCACTGAGAGCATCTTGCGTGGGAGCGTCACCACCTGCATGGAAAACAGCACTAATCAGGACTTCGTGGCCTTTAAAAGAGTGGTTTGTTCAGCTGCCCAACCAGCAGGACATTTACATCAAGCCATGCAGGTTCAGGGCTGTGAAGAGCCTCACATAGCCCAGCCACCCCGGACACTCTCTCCTCTCCCTGCTCCCATCAGGCCGGCATTACCGCTGCCTGAAAGGTTGAAGAAGCCACAAGCCATCCGTCTGCTCAACTCTGAGCCCTAAAATGCACTATTATGCAAAATGTAAAATATTCTATTCTGTATAGTGTGAAGTACTTATTTTTTTTCTTCTTATTAATATCTATTCTACTTGTTAATGGATGCAGGGACAAAATACATTTCCCTGTGCATTGTACTGTGTATAACTGTGCATGTGACAAATAAACCCCATCTTATCTTATATTGTGACCGTTACAGTAAAATCATGCACATCGAGTGAACAACTTCAAAAAAGGTGGTTTTGAATTAAAGTCTTTAAATGTAATTTAATTAATGAAATTCAAACACTTGTTCTTCCAACAAAAAGTCTCCTCAATAACACTCATGTTCATTGCTCCCTCACTCTCAGCATGAGTGGATGAGAGAGGAAGAGACCGCCCACACACCCATCTGCTTCTGCTACTACACACACACACACCCACACACGCGCGCACTAAAACGCATATACACATTTACATTCAATAAAGCACACAAAAATGCAAAGATTATGCATTAGTGTTAAATTTACATTTCCGAAACCTTTCCTTTCCTATTAAACTGTCTTCCAGATGCACAGCCCCACACGTGCACATGAGTTCATGAAGGCGTCTTGCATACACCGACCTATATTATGGTCTTGGTGTTCTTCCAGTTCTCTTGTGCAGTGCGATCTATTTGAACATGTTGTCATGTTGCTAAAAAAACAGGTTGTCTCTGGCTTATCTTGCACACACATTGCACAAACACACACACACACACACACACACAGCATGCGCATAGTATATCATACTGACTTGCCCACCAACACTAATTCAAAACATACCTGAAGCATTAGTCGACCATTAGCGCCACTTAAAGATTTATATTAGGGCTGTTTGGCCTTTATAAACAGCACACTGCAAAGCACAGCCCTGCACTGAAGCCCTTGAACACACCACATGACAAACATCTTTTAACTTGTAAATTTACAAGTTGAAAGAGCGAATTACTCAAGATGTCTGCATCTGCTCTGGAGGAAGTAACTACTGTGAGAAACACGCAGAAACGTGTGGCTTAAGATGCATCTCTGTTTGATTCACATAAGATCAACATTAGATATTTTCTATCAAATTAAGCGTTTGTTGAAATTGCAGACCCACACTGGTACCAAAATTGAAAATAGGCAACAAGGTATCTATTTTATATAGGAGGAAACACTGTGGTTATTTCATTTCATTTATGTAGCCCGAATTCACAAAACCAGTCACTTCAGGGTGCTTTATATTGTAGGGTAAAGACTAGGTGGTGGGAAGTGGGACTCAACAGACACCTCACCATGCAATACTATCAAAACACATCACACACGATACAATATCATTGGCACTTTTTAAATTTTTGCAATATTATGCTAATTATGGCAATATATTGTGATTTATCACCTCTTTCTCAACTGCAAATGATGTCCTCAAAGTTAAGCTCTAAACTAAAGATAAAGTCTTCTTGCTTCAGTTACTGCTTTGCTGCAAAATTAGATTGTCACGCATACCAACACTGTTACTAAAAACCTGCCATAAATGTTGCCATAAGACGGAGTGAGTCTGCCATCAGTCTCTTGGTAGTTGCATGCAACCTATTTCTGATCATACAGCTATATACTGTGATAAATCATCAGAAAGCACACGTCTGTTCTACATCTCATTTAACAGAAAATTTCTCCCCACACCCCTAATAAATGCCCTACAATATAAGAGAGAAAACTCCAACAATCAGATGAACCCCTATAAGCAAGCACTCGGTGACAGTGTGTGGGGGGGGGGACTCCATTTTAACAGGAACCCGGCTTCAGATATTAACCTTAGAGTCAGACATGACTGTTTTTGTACGAGCGTATGAACGAGCGTCCACTATTTCTAGCTCTAGCTTTTTTCCATTCGTAATTCAAGAGGATAATTAATGGGATGCTGGCACACCCTTTTATCTATATCTAATATAAATCAGACTATAGTTTACAAAATAAACATGCTGCATTGAAGAAGTCTTGAAAGTAATGACTGAGACCGTAATTTTACCAGAAAGGTATTAACTGAAGTCATAAATCTAGTAGGTGAGTTTTTATCATCTCTACCAGGGGTGCCAAAACTTGCAGCCCACGAGCCGCTTCCAGCCCCTCCCCCTACTTCCTAATTTGGCCCTTTAAGTTACTTTTTTTTACATTTTGCCTTCCTCTCCAATTGAGAGAGTTAAGCGAAATGTCAAAAAAGTAACAAAGGGCCAAAATGTACGTTATTTTTGACATCATTCGCAGACCAGAAGTAGGGGGTATGGCTGGAAGCGGCCCGCAGGCTGCAAGTTTGGGCAAATTGGCAGCCACGCTTCCATCAGACTGCCCCAGGCCAGCTGTGGCTACATTAGCTTACCATCACCAAGTATGACTGAGGTGTGAATGAATAATGCACGAAACTGTAAAGCATCTTTGAGTACCATGAAAAACGCTATATAAGTCAAAGGCATAATTATTATTATTATTATTATTATTATTAATCTACTGTGTTGAACCCGACCAGTTGATGCACTAATTTATTTATTTTTTTGGTCAACATTAGCTACGTGCCAGTCTAACAGTATGGGCATTTGTAATGGCTTCCAAATGAAAATTTAAAAAGTAGAGACAGTAGAAATACCCTTCACCAATGTTATGAGCATTGATGTTGCATATTTTATAGACTTGATAACACTCTCCAACTTCCCTGTTGGCAACACATGTGGAATACCTCAAACATAACCAGCTGATCCAAGCAGAGTTGGGCAGAATATAAATGCGTAAATAAATAACTATACATAAAAATGATAAAAACTGCCCCCTATATTGGGATATCAGATTTTTAAATGACCACATATCGGTTTTGGTATCGGTCTTAAAAATCAGTCGGCTTGAAATGACTTTTCCTGGATTCGTTAAAGTTAGCTTTGTTGCATGTTTACCTTTACAGTAAGTAAATATAAGTTGTTAAAATATAACTTTGGAGAATCCTGTCTTAAGTTGTAAATATTCACGTTTTCCTTTTGCTTCATTTTATTTGTACGGCATCAGTAAAGGCAGCAGGAGGTAACTGTGACGAAGTCTAGATAACTCCAAGAATTTGCAGTTATATCTGACTGAGGCTGATTCGAAAATTCAATTATTAATGTCACATGTTGTCAACTGAAGCTTAATGAGCTTCATCTTAACCTAATCACACTGAGATGCATTCCTCTGGGAGAGGGAGAGAAAGCTGTCCCAAAGCCTTTATGGCATCACATGAGCTTTTAGTCAAGCTGAAGTCATGTGGCTTCATGTATCCTCAAAGAGACCTACAGCTACAAACTCAGTGACACTTGGACAGAAACACGGCACAGATAAACACAGCGAAACAAACATCTAGGGGAAGTTTCATGAAGGTAAAAACTAATGAGGAGCATTTTCTTGCATTTTTAGTAAGAATCTCTCAGAGACCAAATCTGCTGGTAACTCTCTGGTTAAAAATATGCCTTTAGGTAAATTCCTGCCTGGCTGCTTGTGCTCTGAAAGCATGTTACGTTTGAGAGGTCTGACTTTTTATTAAGCAAAATGTGATGACAGCTGTCAATCACAAGTTGAGCTTAGCTTACAAAGTGAAACCTTTCTTGGCTTCCAAGGTGGTCTACTCTTAGGTAAGGCAACAACATCTCCTGGGGGATAATAGCTCATGTGTCTATTAGATTTAAACTAATGCTTACTTGTAATAGGTACACTAAATGTATCTGAGTCACCACCTGACCTGCGCTGCTTTTTCTGGGTTTTGGCTTAATTGTGTGCACTAATAGTTTGAAGGCCAAAAGAACCCTGAGCAAGATGTTTGCAGACACTTTTGCCCAACCATGACATGAACAGCTGAGCGGGAGAGCGTGAGAGGAACAAGAAGGAAACCAAGTGCATGCATTTGTGTAATACAGAAGTGGCCGACCACAGCCAGTGCATATTAATGCACTGAGATCCTTGAGTAAGAGGTGGTTTTGGCTCAAAGCTCGATAAAGGTTCCCTCTGTGTTTGTGTGAATGGAACAACAGGGTGTTTTCTCTTCTCTCATCCTGTTTGTGAGGAAATCTAGATGGTTCCTTACTAAGTTTAATTTTGTTGTGTGGAGCTCACCGGTGATTTACGTTGCAGACATTCCACAGATTCTTGACCTCTACACTTCAAATTATGATTTATAGGCTTCATCAGGCGGTTACATAAGCCCCGCAGCGCCTCTGAGCAGTATATAACAAATTCCGTGCTTAGTTTTCCTCATTTCCCATCCTGGAAGCCCACATGTTTAAATTTCTGCAGCTCTGGATTTGTCCTGCTAAAGGGCCAGTTCACAAATCAGCAGGTCAGCCACACATATGTGGTGACTAATTTTATTTTTTTTTTAATCCCTCCAATGCCATCCATGATCAATTTGCTAGTGAACAATCGCCTCACTCTTATTTCAGTTCAGTTACAGTTCAGGCGCTAAGTGATGGTAGCCCTGGTTTTGCTGTGGAGATCTGGAGCTACAAGACGCTCGAGCGGAGAGCTGTGTGCTCTTGTGCTGCCGTGTGGAGCTCAGCGAGGCTGCGGTGCACAACAAGGAGCAGCATTCTCTCAGGCTAAGGCCGATATCAGCACTTGTGTTCGGGCTGCTCTGCCGCCTCCACGCTCAAGAGTCACTGCAGGTTCTGACACGTTCCCAGCCTTCTGTTCTGTGTTTGACTGTTAGCATTTAGATATGTAAATCCACCTTTTAAATGTCCTGTATCATAACTACATGTCCAGAATCTGTAACAAACTAAAATCCTTGAAAGACAGTTAATAGTTTGGCAGGTCATACTTATTTTGAATAGGGGTTTGACCCCTACGCATTAGGAGGCGCCACTTCCCTGACCAATTTGGGGGCTGAACTGACGTATCACTCCACTGAAGCAGCCAATGTGGCGTCTATGTTTGTATATCCATAATACTGTGATAAGTTTGAGGCTTGCAGGACACTACATTGTTATTAATTTGCAAATATTTCCCTCAAAAAGTACGCAGGTGAAAAACTAGCAAACATGCCCCCCACTTTGTCATTAGGTAGCGTTGCTATTAATCATTTTGCCACCTGATATCAGTTTGGGGGTTTTTTTTTGAGAAAGAGAACTTGGGTTGAGCTGGTGGCTGAAGAGTCCATTTCAACTTTGGCAGGCCTGACTTTGCAAACCAAAAATAATTTCTAGTACCTTTAAGACTGAACATGCATGAGGAGAGTTCATATGAGCAACCCAAAAGATGACGAATGAAGGCGTTCACGTTATGTGACCAACCTGCAGCACTGTTAGATGGAATCACTGACATCAGTGCCTGCTGGAGGGATTACTCAAAGTAATTCTCGAGTGCCACCTGGACCCCACAGATTTGAATTCTTCCCACATAAATTGCCCCAAATTCTGCTAGCAGTGCTACATAATAATCACCTTTCAAATCAGTTAACACGTGGGTTTGTTCACAAAAGGCAGCACAGCAGAAGTGCACCAGAACTGGCGCATGACATAAACACTAATGTCTTAAGGAATCCCACGTGCAGCGGAGCGACGATATGGAACAATTTGACAGTAATTCCTGCATCAGTTTCTTGTGAAAAGTCTTGCGGAAAGTTTTGGGGGTTTTTTAATGAGATGCGTTGCGCTGACAGGAACTGCGTGAGAAACAGTAAAGCTTTCATCACCAGCGGCTCATTTCTTCATCATGCATTCCTGACATATCTGTACTTTACTGCTCTACTCTACACAGAGCGCACAGCAGAAAACATGAATGATAACAGAAGCTACAGCGGGGCACCTGGAGAGCCATCCTTCTCCTGTCCCTCTTCCTTTCTTTCTCTGGCAAGTAAACTTGGACAGTGAAAACAGGAAGTAGGGCCTACCGTGTGACTCCAACACACTGCCTCTATTTTTAGACACACACACACATAAACACACACAGCCCTGCCCCCGTTTCCTTCAGCCCATACAGAGGACACCCCTCTACTACAGCCCACAGGCAAACAGGGTCAAGAAGAGAGCAGGCCTGAGTTCTTCCTCCTATCTCTCTGTATGAGAGTTTACAGAGGATCAGGAAGCTGAACTGGACTGGAGGAAAATGCTGCAGAGGCTTCCAGCCAGACAGTCGCTGGTCCAGAGTGACTGACACTGCAAACCTTTTACTTAAACAGAGGGAAAAATGCTCTTATTTAAAAGCCCTACAGACTCTATAGCATTTTATTGTGTAATTACTATTCATGCATTAACACGTAAATAGGCTTTTAATTTTTGTAGCTGCCTGAGATGGTGCGAGCCAGACAATTCTACATTCCTTTCAGTAGCTTAATTTTGAGGGATTATTATTTGACTTGCATGATTAAAATAATATTAATGCTCTACCACTGAAAAGAGTTCACTTTTCTCAATTCAATTCTATTTTATTTAAATAGCGCCAAATCACAACAAACAGTCGCCTCAAGGTGCTTTCTATTATCTATATATGACAGACCAAACAGTCAAAGCGACCCCCTATGAGCAGCATTCGGTGAGAGTGGGAAGGAAAAACTCCCTTTTAACAGGAAGAACCCTCCAGCATCACCAGGCTCAGGGAGGGGGCAGTCATCTGCCACAAGTGTTTGGTGCTGAGGGGAGAGAGAGAGGACAAAAGCATGCTGTGGAAGAGAGACAGAGATTAATGATAACTAATATTTAAAT
>VUQK01021585.1:0-10989 GCA_015106715.1 Bujurquina vittata | reverse complement strand
TTTAAAACGCACGTTGAAAAGTTGTGCAAATGTTTTCAGGGCGGAACCAATGTTTGATTTGTTGTTTCGGTTAGATCGGCATTTTCAGTTACACGCCACACACAGTAGAAGGCATCATGTTTTTTCGTCAGTAAGCATGAGAGGGGGAGAAGCATCCAGCGAAGCTTTGGTTCTTGTTTAAGGAAGAAGATTCTGAGATGTGTTTTTCTTAACCCTTTCAAGTTAATGCGGCCAATGAAGTATGCAATTTGTGTTCTTTGTGTTTATATGAAAATATGATGTTTATTTGTGAAGAACCTTTCAAGTTTCTGTTAGTTCCGCAGCCTTAAGGATTATACAGAATTTACCGTCGTTGTTTTGTAACTCAAACCAGTGATTGTGAATATTATGTTGCTGAATCATATTCTTTTTTTTTGTCTATTCTCTATGAGAATGCTTTACTGTATAGAAATTGATTATTTTATGTTTTTGTACAGTTCTCACGGCATCGTTGGTGACACCTGTGTCCAATTAAATGCCAGTAAAATTCAAGAACGTCTTGTGTCCGTTTTTCAACTTGGAGGGGAGTTACAAGGGTGGTGGTCCCCATCGTTAAGAAGGGACATCTGAGGATGTGCTTTAATTTACGGGGGATCGCACTCCCTGGTAAGAGCTATGCCAGGGTGCGGGAAAGGAGGGTCCGCCCATTAGCTGAACCTTAGATTCAGGAGGAACAATGCGGTTTTCATCCTGGTCGTGGAACACTGGACCAGCTCTTTATCCTTCAAGGATATCCGAGTGTGCGTGGGAGTTTGCCCAACCAGTCTACATGTGCTTTGTGGACCTGGAGAATGCATTCAAACGTGTCCCTTGGGGTATCCTGTGGGAGGTCCTGTGGGAGTATGGGGTGTCTGGCCCGTTGTTGCGAGCCATTCAGTCTCTGTACAACCACAGTGAGAGCTTGGTCCGTATAGCTGGTAATAAGTCTGACTCGTTTTCTGTGGGTGTTGAACATCAGGGCTGCCCTTTGTCACTTATTCTGTTTATAATTTTTATGGACAGAATGGTCCTCAGCCGGAAAAGAGTGGATTGCCCTCTCCGGCTCAGGGATGAGTTGCTGCCCCAAGTGGAGGAGTTCAAGTATCTCGGGGTCTTATTCTAGAGTAACGGGAGAAAGTAGTGGGAGATGGACAGATGGATCGAGGCTGCTTCTGCAGTGATGCGGACACTACACTGGTCTGTCGTGGTGAAGAGAGAGTTTAGTGTAAAAGTGAAGCTGTCGTTTTACCGGTTGATCTACGTTCCTACCCTCACCTCACCTATGGTCATGAACTTTGGCTAGTGACCAAAAGAATAAGATCGTGAATACAAGCTGCAGAAATGAGTTTACTTCAAAGGGTGGCTGGCCTCTCCCTTAGAGATAAGGTGAGGAGTGTGGGTATCCCGCAGGTGCTCAGAGTAGAGCTGCTGCTCCTCCACATTGAAAGGAGCCAGTTGAGGTGGCTCGGGCATCTAATTAGGATGCCTCCTGGCCGCCTCTTAGGTGAAGTGTTCGGGGCATGTTTCACCGGGAGGAGGCCCGGGGTAGACCCAGGACACGCTGGAGAGATTATATCTCTTGGTTGGCCTGGGAACAACTTGGGGTCCCTCCTGATGAGCTAGTGGAAGTGGCTGGGGAAAGAGAAGCCTGGGCTTCTCTGCTTAGGCTCCTGCCCCTGTGACCCGGCCTCGGTTAAGCAAAAGATAGTGGATGGATGGATGGTAGGTAATAAAGCAGATGAAATCATCATCATCTCATACAGAAAACTGATCACAAACAAATCAGGACCAGAATCTCAGAAAGCGCCTTGTTGATGGTGGTTGAACAGTGAGGTGGTCACAGTAGCCAGCCAGTCTAGTTCTACCTAAGTGTATCCACTCACCAATAACAGTACTTTATTACATAAATATGTTCAGCTGCTTATTAATGCAAGTATCTATTCAGCCAATCACACGACAGAAATTTAGGCATGCAGGCATAGTTAAGATGACATGATCAAGCTCAAACTGAGCATCAAGTCTAGGAAGAAAGATGATTTAAGTGACTTTAACAGTATTTAAGAACTGGGGCCTTTTCCATATAGCTATCTAGAGTTTACAGAGTGATTTGAAAAAGTGAAAATATCCCATATGCAGCAGTTATCTAGGTGAAAATGCTTTGTTGATGCTAGAAGGAAAATGGCTGGACTGCTTCAGACTGAAAACTGCTTCCCTAACTCAAACAACTACTCATAACCAAGGTATGCACGAGAGAATTATTGCATGCACAACACATTGAAGCTTGAAGCTGATGATGGCCTACAACAGCAAAAGACCACAGCCTGAGTTAAGAATGAGAAACTGAGGCTGCAATTTGCACACTAAAATTGGACAATCGAAGGTTGTAAAAACATTGCCTGGACTGATGAGCTTCTACTGCACATTCAAATGAAAGGGTTGGAATTTGCTGTAAACAACATGAAAGCATGGATCCAGCCTGTCTTATATCTACAGTTAACGCTGGTGTTAGTGTAGTGGTGTGGGGGATATTTTCATGGCACACTTTGGGCCTCTTAGTACCAATTGAGCATTGTTCAAAGGCCACAGCCTACCTGAGTATTGTTGCTGACCATGCCTATCCCTTTATGACAGCAGTGTATCAATCTTCTGATTGTTGCTTCCAGCATGACAATGTGCCATGCCACAAAGCTCAAATCATCTCACATAGGGTTCTTTATCATGTCGATGAGTTCACTGTATTCCACAGTTTACCAGATTTCAATCCAGTAGAGCACCTTTGAGATGTGATGGAATGGGAGATTCACATCATGGATGTGCAGCAACTGCGTGATGCTGCTATGTCAATATGGAACAAAATCTTTAAAGAATGTTTCCAGCACCAGCTTGAATCTATGCCATTAAGAATTAAGGCAGTTTTGAAGACAAAAGAGAGTCCAAGCCAGTACTAGCAAGGTGTCTTCCGTCTTTGTATGTTTGGATGGATATAGGCACAGTTTGGGGTACTAGTGGGAACAGTAGATTTGGGACAACATTGGATACATTGGAAGATTCTGCTGGAGGTAAAGGGAAAATATGTTGTTTTGAGTTCACTGACTTTGTCACCCATGAGTAATATACCTTTTCCTCATCCCAAAGTGTATGTTGCTTTTAAAGAAAACATCAGTATTCAGCTTTGCAGAACTCCGATTTACTCCTGTCCATAAAGGAAATGGCCAGAAAGCATTTGCAAGCCAGGCACTGTGTATGAAAGAGATTTTGTTCAACTTGGACATTAAACCTCATGGAGCTGCCTAAAATGCAACACATTTCTTGTGATCTCAGTGTGTGCTGTAATATTTTTTTAAGTATCTGCCTAGTGTATCTAGTAGCTTTAATCCAAGTTCTATTCACACTTTGGTCTGTAGCACATCCAGTTTTGCAAAATGGCTTTTATATCATGACTTAGAGGCAGGTTTTCTATTACTTTTTTCCATGTAACAAGTTCAATTTGACTGAATAATGAGAACATTCTCGCTGCGGCAACATTTCTCCACTAGTCTGCATTTCATTCGAGCTTTCAGGAAGAATGGCCTTTGCTGAAAGGCTGTAGCGCTGGGTGAAGAGCTAGGGCCATATCATCTCAGTCAGGTCTTAATGCATTCAGAACTGCAGCGTTTCATCACTGTTATGGAGGAAATTATAGGCAGATTCTTCTACAGCCCATTTCTTCTTGCAACGGCTTACCTTAAGACTGTAAAATGCTCAGTGAAAACATACCCACACATAAACAGGAATGATGATAATGAAGTCATGATGATAGGCTGTCACACTGTGGAGTGAACATGTGGGCTAACATTTATTTTTCTGTCTCTTTCTTTTTTCCTCCCACTCTTTGACTCCTTGTTCTCCCTTCTTGCTTTTATTTGTCCTCCTTTCTCTCTCTGTTTCTGTGTCTGTCTTTTTAGTCCACTCCATTGCACCTGGCTGCAGGATACAACAGGGTGAGGATAGTTCAGTTGTTACTACAGCATGGAGCAGATGTTCACGCCAAGGACAAAGGGTATGTACAGAGAAAACGATGAGAAGAGTTTAAATGGGGAAAAAAGGTACATGAGAGACCCACTTTTAGGCACCAGAATCTAGACTTTTTAAAAACTAAACCTCTAAATGGTTTCATAATTGGGTTAGTATAGCAGTACTCTCTATGAGACAAAATTATGAGACCTTGCTTAGAGCCAGTAGGACGAGTATGCGCACTCTCTCACTGGATCAAACTGAATTCATAACTCAAGATTTAGGTGAGGTAATATATACTGTCTGCTGTTTGAGTGCTAGAGGATGATGCGCTGCATGCTGCAGAGTAATTCAGAGAATGCAACCCTAGAGCTCACCTGACCGAGGTGAACATGAGAATGCAAATGTGCAATAGAGTTAGCTGGGACGTTAAATGATCTTGCTCCCCAGTTCAAAGTCTGTGTGACATTTGATAGTGAGAATAGCGTGGGTATGTGTCTACTGAATTTAAAGTGTTTATTGTCTAAACAAAATCATGCTGGATATCTATACTAGTAAGGACTGGATAATGTGTTATGATTGAAAGGATGGAAATGAAAATGATATATAGAGGGCTAATTCAAAGACACCCTAAAAATCAAAGTCAAAAAATTATGTGGCAGGCTAGTCCATTTGGGCAAAATTTAATTGCAGCAACTCAAAATGGTTCTCAGTAGTTTGTATGCCCCCCACATGCTTGTATGCATGCCTGACAGCGTCGGGCCTAGTTCCTAATGAGACGACGCATGATGTCCTAGGGGATCTCCTCCCAGATCTAGTCCAGGCCATCACTGAGCTCCTGGACAGTCTGGGGTGCAACCTGGTGGCGTCAGATGGACCAGATGCCGTTGTCCGGCCTGTAGAGGTCTGTGCATCCCTCCATGGATATGCCTCCCCAGATCATTACTGGCCCACCACCAAACCAGTCATGCTGAACAAAGTTACAGGCAGCATAACATTCTCCACGACTTTTCCAGACCTTTCAGTTCTGTCACATATGCTCCTGGAGTAGGACTACCTGTGCAACCTTTGTACAGTCCAGGTTTTACCTCATGCTACCAGTACTGACGCTAATCCTAGACAAATACAAAACCAGTGAAAAAACGGTCAGAAAATAGGAGAGAAAATATGTCAGTGGCCTCCACCTGGGGATTGCCTCATTATTGCCCCTCTAATGTACCGGTTGTTATTTTCACTCACGCCAAAAATCTGAAACTGATTAACTGACCTGATCAATATCCCAGAAGTTGAATTGACTTGATGCTATACTCTGATTAAAAAGTGTTCCTTTAATATTTTGAGCAGTGTATTATCCAGTAGTGAGAACACGTCTCCCACTGTGTCCTTCATGTATAAAGATGTGGAAAAACCCTCAGTCTTCTATCTAGTACCCCTGTAATTTTGACATCTTAGGCATTTAATGTGTACAACTAAAGACCAACTTAGATATCAAATGTGGTAAATCTTACTTTTACACAAAATCAGCATGTTGGTCTAAGTGTCAATGTTTAGCTCAGCACACATTTTCGTGCTTTAGTACAGCTGAGAGGTGCTAGCAGAATATTTATTGAGCTAGTAGGGAACATTGTGCATATTCAGATGTGCTGGAACTCATTTGTTGGTAATAAGAAATGTTGTTTTGTTTTTTCAGAGGTCTGGTGCCTCTGCATAATGCCTGCTCCTATGGACATTATGAAGTTACTGAGCTGCTGCTAAAGGTATAAACACACATACCTGCCATTCATTGAGTCAGTGGCGCTTTATTCATAATAACAAGATAAAAATGAACTCTTAGGAAAATCCAGTTACACTGCTTTGTTAGTTCATTAAAAACATTACACATTCATAGTAAACATGCACTGATGGCTTCATTCCCGTTTGAACAATCCAGAATCAATAAAGATAAACTTATTGTCAGTGATCCATTTTGTGCTGTTTCCTCCTCCTCTTTTTTTTTCTCCTTCCGCCAGCATGGAGCGTGTGTGAATGCCATGGATCTGTGGCAGTTCACCCCTCTACACGAAGCAGCGTCTAAAAACCGAGTGGAGGTCTGTTCTCTGCTGCTGAGCCACGGGGCTGACCCGACCCTGCTTAACTGCCACAGCAAAAGCTCTGTGGACATGGCACCCACTCCCGAGCTGAAGGAGAGACTTACATGTGAGTGCAGCTCTTAATTTACATAAAGTGCAGCTGCAGAGTACAGCATGGCTAAATGAGTCATCGTGCTGAATTAATGAACAGTTTGTTTTAGGAAGGGTATATTTACACGGGCTATGTTTGGAACAGTTGATTTGAAATTATTTTGAATATGGGAGTCTCAGTATTTTTTGAAAAGGGATTGGTTCCCTTGGAGCAGATAACAAAGGGATTATTAGCACAAAAAAGAGACTGATTATCTTGATTGTCAGCAGTCTAATGTAGAATTTGGACTTCAAATCAGTGGACCACAGATTAAAAATGCATAAGAGTCAGCCACTGTTTAAACTGTTGCAGTTTTCCATAACTATATAAAACATTTTGTTGTAATTATTCATGTGTTCAGGCTGTATGCACAAATACAGCCTTACACAGGCACAACTGTGTAAGTCCAGTTTAAAGGCCCTGCCTTTAAAATTGATTCTTCCCATAGTTCATTAATTTAACAAATAAAAAACTTGCAACACACACAATTAGTATCTTCTGATGAGCTCTTTAAATTTCCACAAACAATGGAGCTTCCTAATGTTTTGATTTCAAATTGATTGATTTTATTTTTGTTTATTTACATTTTGTAATGTGCCAATGATCTGCTGATATACTCAAGTGTTCTATGAAATCAAATTTGTTTTCTCTGTAATATTAGTTTATTTTGCATTCCAGTGCAAGTATTATTGGAATAGAAATCCGTGATATTTTATTTAATTAGAGACTACAACTTACTTAAATTTGTCTTCATTGTACTTTTAAGCTGCAGCTGCCACAGAGTAAAAAACCGGTTGGATAAGCCTTTGTTTTTGCCAGAAAACCCTCTGCAGCTCAAGTTAATTAGTGGGTCAGCTCTCTTTTTCTTTCACTGCCCTTGTTGCTTCATCTGTAATGAAGCAGATCAAAACAAAAACCAAATGCTATGTGTATCATAAGCCATCAGAAATTAGTGCACAACTGCATGATGACTGTTAATTTTTTGATGGTTATGTGTTGTTGAAAACACACCTCAGTCAGGCGTTTGCTGCAGGCTCATCACAGAAGTACAAAAATACTAAAGCTTAGACTCCTGGGGTGGATCTGGTGTTGCCAGCTGATGTTGTGAAGGGGCAAACTTGCTATAAAGACCAAAACTGTGTTTTTTACACATTAATGCACTTTATGTTGGGCAGTTTTTATATAGGAATCTTTGGGCATTGACTTCCTCTTGGAGCTAACTGCAAGTGGCCACCCCAGGAACTGCAGCTTATGGCACATAAGCATTCAGTCTGTTGAGCTACACTTATGCTAATTTAAGTCGCTGAACTGGACTTCCCAGCAATGCTGGTCTCTGCCATTTGGAGCTTTATTTAAAGTTAAGCTGACAAATAATTTGGCTTTCTGTGAGGCTAGTTGTGGTGAAATTTTTGCATTTGTTCTTTATTTATCACTAATTATAGATATATGTATATATGGCTGCACCTTGCCTCAGGCTCCAAAAGCACACACACACACACACACACACACACACAAAAACACATGGCAACACTGCTAAAACTTGTTTCAAAATGGGACAAACCAGTGGGTTATGTAACAGTGGCTCTGTCCATTTTTTAAATATACAGTTTATGAATAGAAGGTAACACAAAGAGCAAAAATATAATTTGTGCCAAGTGGAATATGTGGATCCATCCGCTGTGGTGACCCCCTGTGAAAAAGGTAACAGCCAAAGGAAGCTTTATGTGGAAAGGGTGTCAGTCCTCAATTCTAAACAAGTTAGTGAGCATATACAACTTGAGGTCTAATCTTGAACGGTGGCTACCAGGTAAGCATTTCTTCATTTTAAGGGGTGACAGACCATATTGTTTGCAAGGTTCTCTCTGTATTTGGGACTAACAACCATAAGAAACTAGTTTGAGTTTTGCAGAAATATTGTTCAGAACTTGCTTCTGTTTCCCTTTCATCAGCTGTATTTTTATGTCTTTAATTTTTTTTTTTCCTCTTTCTTGACCACATTGCCTTGAAGATTGCGCCATGCCATTTGTCTAAATGTCTGATTAGAAATGCATGAATGCTGTTGGCTCAGTCCGTAGATAGGACTCCTTTCATTCAGCTTGAAATGCTTCTGAAGCAAAATAGTTTGTTGTTTGTAATTTCCAGCCCCCGGGGGATAATCACTCCTTTCCGCTCCAACTCCACCACACAGACTGTTGCATCATATGTTATTAGCTCTCTGGTTGAAAAAAAATTTAAATTATCTTTCTGAAGTATTGTTATGCTGCAGGGTCATTGCAAGTGGAATAATATATTATAACAGTGGCTGAGAACCTCATAATTCTGTTTTTGGGTGGCGATCTAGATGCTGCATTTTCAGCCTTCGGAGGAAACCTGTCAGACTCACAATGAAAACTTCTTTATAAAAAAGTTGACATTTCCTCTGCATGTGTGTGTGTTCAGATGAGTTTAAGGGACACTCACTGCTTCAGGCTGCTCGGGAAGCTGACATGACCAAGGCTAAGAAGACCCTGGCACTGGAGATCATCAACTTCAAACACCCACACACACATGAAACTGCCCTGGTAAGATTTGCATGCATTTTACAACATAGGTTTCTACAGTGGTGCAGAGGTGTAAAGATGATGTTTCCATGTGTGTGCCATGTGCGTTTGTTAGCATTGTGCGGTAGCGTCACCGCACCCCAAAAGGAAACAGGTGACAGAGCTGCTGCTGAGGAAAGGTGCTAACGTCAACGAGAAGAATAAAGAGTGAGTTTTGTTTTCTGCTGCATGCAGCACTCATAAACACAAAGTGAGAGCATTATAGGTTTGTCAAGGTGACTCTAGCAGTGGATTTATTTTAGAGGTGAACAACACAAATCACTTTGCTGATGGGAACTGGCATAGCAAGGCAAATTGGTTGCATCACTGCTCAGAGACTCTTCAGTAGGTGAACACAGCATTGTTCACACGGCCTGACAATCACCACTGATTGAAACTGTGCTCTTCAGTTGTACGCTCAGCCTGCTTCCAGTCCAGGCTTCAGCTCAGTACAAAACTAGCGTAAATAAGTCTTGTATATAAAGCTAAATATATGACCTAATATGCTTATTTATAGCTCCATATTTACATTTTTGGAGGGCTCTACTAAAGTAGGTTTTCACAGTTCATAACAATCCTTGTGTGTCTTATGTTTGGTCTTAGTGGAGCCTTTCAGTTCATGCACGGTCCAAAATAGACTGACCATGATTGACTAAGTACAAGCAGACACTTGTAACAGTATATATGCATGACAGATATAAGAAAAAGTATAATGGGTCCACTTTAATGGCTTTATAAGTATAAAACACTGCTTTGCTGAAGTGGAACACTCATGCACAAAGGAGAACTCAGTCACTGATTTGGTCAGTGAACACGATGATTCGGTGTGCTCTGTTTGGAAATTTCTTGGAAATTCAATCATTCATGAGTGTTGGGCTCTCCAGCTCTGCTGCTCTTACAGCAGTGTGACATTATACTGACAGTGAAAACAGATGTTTGGATTAATTACTGTCGACAGTCACACCCTGCAACGGATGATTGGATAAGTATGCGCCACATAGATAACTGCATGCATACACGTTCTTTGTATTGGAATCCGAATAAATGAATTACTAAATAAAATGTCAGAAACATTTTCAGTACATTTATTTTTGATTATTTTATTTAACCTTTA
This sequence comes from Bujurquina vittata, assembly GCA_015106715.1. NCBI lineage: Eukaryota > Metazoa > Chordata > Actinopteri > Cichliformes > Cichlidae > Bujurquina > Bujurquina vittata. The sequence continues at coordinate 1,065 of VUQK01021585.1, read as the reverse complement.
TTTAACCAGGAAAAATTAGAAATTAGATTAAAATCTCAAGAATAAAATGTCTCAGCTTAAGCAATTTAATATTTTCTCTGTTCTATTATCAATGGGATATGGATTTGATTGTAAATCATTGAATTCTGTTTTTATTTACATTTTAACGCAGAATTCCAACTTTTCTGGATTTTGGGATTGTATTTGCACTATTTCTGCCATGTTATATTTTAGTGAACGGATTTTGGTTATTATTATGATTATTATTATTATTATTATTATTATTCAGTATATAATAATGCATTATTCTTTCTTTATTACAATTAAAAAGAAAAAAGCAACTATGTGCACCAACATAGTGAACACTAAAAGTGGAAATATTATGCTTTTCCTTATTTTCTGTCATATAAATAATCTGCTACAGTGGTGGAAGTTCAGTATGGTCAGTTCCAAATGAGACCAGTGTAGTAATCCCAGTGAGCCAAAAGCCCAGGCTTCAGACTGCTGACCTCTGTGACCTCTGCTGACCTGTGAGACAGTTATGCCAAATAGATTGCCCTTAATATGGTCTAGCTGCGAGCACAGAAACTACACCCACTTGCTGTTCAGATCTTTTAGTTGATAAGGGCAACCAAGCAGAAGAAAGTCAGCTTAAAAAAGGAGGTGCTAAACCAGCCTGCTTCAGACAGAGGATGGACTGAGTGGCTGCACCAAAGCCCATTAGTAGATGAATATTATTTGAACTGTGAAGCATGCAAAGCTGCTCAAGTAGAGTACAAGAATGAAAATGTGTAGCTGTAAATGCATGTTACAAAAGTTCTGAACAACCTGATATTGGGCAGTTACATTTATTTCCTCGTATTCTCCACCCTCTATAGTTTCATGACTCCTCTTCATGTGGCAGCAGAACGGGCTCATAACGACATTATGGAGGTGTTACAGAAACATGGAGCAAAGGTACATCTTAGTCTCCTTCCTCCTTGTGTGTGTGTGTGTGTGTGTGTGTATATATATATATATATATATATATATATATATATATATATATATATATATATATATATATATATATATATATATATATAT
>VUQK01021582.1:8233-23480 GCA_015106715.1 Bujurquina vittata | reverse complement strand
ATGAAGCAGTCGTTTTCTCAGCCTTTAATACATGAGAATCACCAGCAGCAGAGAACAGTCTCCAGGTGTATGATTGGTGTGTGTTAGCTGACACATGTCTCACACACACACACGCACACACACGCACACACACACACACACACACACACACACACACACACCAGCTGGCTGGCTCATGTTGAGCTTCAGTGTGCGTTCCTGCTCACACTAACCAGTAAGTACCCATTAAGACCATTTCCTTTAGGACTTATTTGGGCATTTCATATTCCTGTAATAATAAATATAACCACTCTAATAATCTTATAAGCATCTGTGGGTAGACAAACAGAGCTGATTGGAGTTGCTCTTTATTTTTAGTCCTTCCAGTCCCAGTAAATCCTCTTACTAAAGTGAAATATCAGACTCCACCTGCAGCTCGGAGAGGAGCAGGGCTCGGCTAATCTCTGCTGCAGTCTGAGCTCAGCGAGACGGCGAGTCGTGCTTTTCTTCCGTGTCTTAGAACAAAGTTGTGTGCTTTAATCAGTTTGGCACTGCAGACACTGTGATCACATATTTGCATGATCTGCAAGCACACGTGTGCAGTTCATCTGTGGGGTTGGAGCAGAGCTGCGATGCTTGCAGAGGCTGCAGTGTGAGTGTTGCTATTCTGATTAAGATTAGGAGCACAAAGCGTCCATCAGGTTTTACATCATTCAGTGCACTTCATGGAGTACATTTGGAAAAATCTACATACTAAACAAATGTATAAATTACTAATGTGCTGTGGTTTTGTGCCGACTGTGCACCTATGCCACACCAATGCATGTGTGTGCTTAGCTGTAGCCACGCAGATTAGGTGCTGTAAATGAGATTAGAGTTAATCTGCTGATGCCTTCTGGGAGACGGAGCAGGAGTAACGCGTCAGGGTTCAAACAGTGTGGCTGTGCGAGCCGGTGTGGAGTGCAGCCTGCTAAAGCTGTCACAGGACCACCAGCAGCCCACTAACCAGGGACGGCCCTCTCTGTCCGACTCTGCTGTGATCTGCTGGTGCTCAGTGTTAATCAGTCAAAAGTATCCGCAGCAGTAAAGGTCACAGTGTATTCACAGGGAAAATCATCCATGTTTCATGGACAGTTCTGGCAGCTTTCTGCAATAAGTCCTCCTTTGGGACAGAGAGCTCAGAGCGTGTGCCTACGTTCACATGGTCCAAACACTCCAGCATGACTGTAACTGATTCTGGTACACTGGGGATGAGGCTGCATCTCCCCTGCTGCAGCTGCTCTCCAGGCTGCATTCATTACCCTGCATTCATAATTAGCACCACGTGCATTTATAATTGCTCAGCGCCTATGGACTGAACATGCTGTCTCCAGTGGGTTTTTCATCAGCAGAATACCTGATGGCTTCCTACCATCACGCATGCATGTGTCACCCCATCACTGATCTCCTGGGTTCGAGTGGCTCTGAAACTGAAATGAGACCAAAGACATTGGTCCACACACGATCCTGGATATAGCTGCACTCAGTCAGCAATCATAACACCACAATCAGGACCGCCTGCTGCCTCTTCATCCCCACTGTGATATCTCTGTACATCCCAGTGGTGCTGATGCGCTAACGAGCTGCTGACAGCCACTCGTCTCATTCACCAATTAATTTCATTACAGCCTCAGTGCCAGCTCTGCCTGCCTGCCTACAGGAGCATCCTGCATCATCATCATCATGGGTCTATGCTGATCACCTTTATAAATGAGACCTTCCAGTAAAACATCCAAATAATGAGTGTCCTCAAACAAAGCAAGCCAAATCCTGATGTTAGAGCTGACCTCTTTATGCAGTCGTAACCTCGCTCTTCCCACAGATCCCAGCCTGCCTTCCAGAACGGTCGCTTCTACCTGCAGCAGATCTTTTCTTTAAAGAATCGAGTGTTACTATGCCATCAATCAAACCCTGCATATCTGCGTCTGTGCCTTTCCTCTTGTGTGTCGCTGTGTGTAGCTCCTGTGGCTCCCAGGCAGCAGCTTTGTACATCGTTAAACATCAAATGTGTTTTTTTTTAAATTGCTGTTCAGCTTTCATGGACAGTTTAATGTAATGCTTCTTCCTGATTGGTTAATTAAACCTGTGGCTCCTTTCACGCTCCAGTGTCAGTCATTGGACATGCCACTACTGCCCTCTGGTGTTCAGCAATGATGAGCATTACATTCAGGCAGATCTCAGGGAAGACGTGTGATTGGCGCATAAATGCACAAATGTTAAAGAAGGCTGTTGGGAGTGTGTACAGTAGTCAGTGCAGGAGGGTGTGTCCTTATCGTGTGTGTGATATCAGGAAAGACAGATCACACCTCCCCGCTTTCTGCCAGCCAACCACGCTGGACCTGAGTGTCACATGATGCATCTGTAAAGATGACCTTGGAAACTCATTTACTCGGAAACTGATGTGACTAAAGCGAAAAAAAATCAAGTGCCAGACAGCACAGGCAGCTCCACATGAACCCAGTGAACCCGGGACACACAGGAACCCAGGGGTGTGTGTGTAAAGATGAACATACAGCATGATTCAGCCTTTGCTGCATTCAGGGCAGTGGGTGCAGCTCATCTGTGAGGTCAGAGCCAGGTGAAGAGCGTCTGCAGAAGTGGCTGATGGAGGTTCATGATGGAGGGGTACCCGGGTGAGAGAGCGGAGCTCCTTCAGTGTGAGCAGCAGCTGTTTTAAAGTCCACACACTAAGCTGCCGTGACTTTCAGCTCAGCCTTTGCTCCAGTGTCCTCTGCAGAGAGTATTAATTACTAATTAATTACTAGGCAGTTACCAATGAGTGCTCTCCTGTAGGAGCAACCAGAGCCAGCTAGTTACGTGGAGGGGTCAGAGGTGGTTTCGGTGCAGCCTGTCAGTGCGATGCTCACTGCTTCTTCAGTGTTATTTGACCCTTGCAGACAGACTCACAACCCGTCCTCTGAACCACTACAGCAGCATGTGGGAGACCTTTATGGGCACAGGTATACGTGTGATTTACAATAGAACCCTCTAACTGTGCCCACATATTTCCACTAAGTTGAAGACGTTAAGCACGGTAGTTTTTGTGTAATCTTGCTGGCACACTAACAAACCATGTGATCTGCTGCGAGGCTCTTCACTGAACAAAGAAAGCTGGTTTAAGTGCTGCACGTCTCCTGAATGAAGAGACCCCAACTCCAATGATCAGCTGCAGGCATGAGGTCAGACTGGTTTAAGCCTGCAGCTTCCACACCACAGGACAGCTGGTTATGTTCTGCATACGAGAATCTCTCGCTGCAACAAGCTTCGTCTTCAGGTGGAGGTGAAGGCTGTTGGAGCTACTGTGACTCGTGGTGACTGTAATACTCTGTGTGCAGGCGCCTGAAACAGCATCCCTCTGCTAGCCTGCATGCAGCGGCGTCCTCCTGTAATTACAGCCGTGTGTCTGCAGCTGAATAACTGAAGAGGAACAGGAATGGTCCAGTCACTGCGCTCCTGCTGCTGAGCCAACAACAGTTCATTCATCACTGAGCAGCGGGAGGGGGGGAGGCGTCTCCGCCACACAAAGAGGGGAAGGACAAAAGTAAGAACAGAGGAGTTACACACTGATGGAAACGGGTATCCGAGTATCCAGAGATCCTTTGATTACACTCAACTGATACCACGTAGGTGTGTCATTCCTGAACAGCACCTTTGTGAAACCTGTGAAGTTAAAGAGAGCTGGATCTTAGACTCTACATGAGCACTCAGGTGGCTCAGGAGGTCACCTACTAACCAGAAGTATCAAAGTATCCCGGGGCAAGTTGCTCCCTGATGCAGCTGTTGGAGTATGAATGAGGCAGGTGGTGTAAAGCACTTTGATTGCTCATCGTACAGTAGAAAAGCACCATATAAGAGCCAGTCCATTTATTTTACACAGTATGCCTCATTCAAACACTTTCCATCGAACACAAAACTCAGGGTTTAATATCTGAAGCGCTGATCTTCACAGAGCCACACTAAGCTCGTGTAGGTGGGATAATTAGGCTGACCCAACTCTGTGGAACCAGCTTGCAGATTCAGGACACAGACACCCTCTATGTTTAAGATTACGCTTAAACTTTCCTTTATGATCAAGCTAGGGCTGGATCAGGTGACCCTGAACCCTCCCTTAGTTATGCTGCTATTGGTCTAGGCTGCTTTGGGGGGTCCCATAATGAATGTTTCTTTTGACCTCATTTTACTCTGTTTAAAACACATGATGCATATTTAAAACTAACCAAAATGAAAAGAACATGACACAGGTAAAAGGTCCACTTGGACTTTATTGGTTTCTATCTCTGATTAAATGAACTGATGAAAAGTCGACTGAAGTTACATTTGTAGTTGAGTGTTTCACATCAACATGAGATCTTATGAAATATTAAAGCCAACATCATCATTCATGAAAGCCACAGAGCTCCGGAAGAACTCTTTTTTTTTTGGAAATGCATGGACACCAGAACTGTGGATTTTCACTGCCCTGAACTCTTCGTTACACACTTCTCTACATTCATGGCCAAAATCTACAGAGAAAGTTACCACTTAAGGTTGCAAGGCAAGACGCTGACTTTAGCACTTAGCATGATGACACCCTAAAAAGGTATACTGCATTGCTTCTGATAAAGACTTATACTCATCACTTTGGTATTGCATTTATACTATATTCTGCAAAGAAACAAAATGTACAACTGCATAAATATAAAATTCTTCCAACATGTTTCATGGTTCAAAACATTCAGAGAGTTACCCAACAACGCTGTGACAAATCCAGCAAAGAAAAGCTCAGTTAGCACCATTGCCCTGCGAACAGGCCAGTGTCTAACAGACTGGACACACGAGTCTACATTCAAGGCAAAATCAAAAGTAAAAGGCATGAAACAGAGTAATAAAACCGATCACACAGCAACAAAAAGTAGGTCTCCCATGATCAGATGTAAAAGAAATAAGAGGAAAGACGTTTCCTGGAGTGCAGCATTTTCCTTACATAGATCAGAACAGTGAACCCCTTCAATCATTGAGAAAATCAGAGCACGTGTTCATGTTTGAAACATGCCCGGTACTGCTAAAGCTTGCTCATAGGTTAAAATGAGGAAGGGCGTGGTTTGAAGGGCCGGGTCTGCGACTGAAAAACTACCGACTACAACCACACGAGGCAGCGCAGAGGGGACAGACGGCTCGCCGTGCAGCGGAGGAGGAGTCACGATCATCGGTGAGAATGTCCCATGGCTTGGTGCAGGGTCATTTACAGCAGACTAAAGGTTTTTAAAATCGGCCCTATTGCTACTTTTCCCCTAAATTACACTCTAAGGCTAGACAGAAATGTAGAAGCTAGTGAAGAAAGCAGACAGATTACACAGCAGTCCCCTAACAGCTCGCCCCCCCACCCCCCCCTTATTCAGTCAAGATGAGTTAATAGCTACAGCCTACCCCCCCTCACTTCTCTCCTACACTAGATTGATGCTAAAGGTGTATGGGGTGGAGAGCGCTATGGTCCTGATGGCGGTCACGAGTCATTAATCTGCATCTTGATCTCAAAGCGTCCCTGGTAGCGGTCCTTTTCGCTGTAGTCGATGTTGTCTCCGAACACTTTGCATTCGATGCGCAGTTCAGTGTTGCGGGTCAGGTTGGTGAACTGCAGCGCAACCAGTGGCTGCAGGTACTGGGGGTGCAGCTTCTTGCCGTAATAGGGGTAATACTGCAGGGGGAACCCCTCACCGATGCCATAGTACTTAATCTCTCCGATCTTATCAGCATCCTCCTCTTTCTGAAGAAGGAGAGTCTTGACTCAATAAAGGATTCAGACAGCAGTAATTACACCATCTCATGGAGTTCATTGAAGGAACAAAAGGATGCACGTACCTTGCTGGTGCAGTAAATGGGGATCACATTGGGCTGAACCTTGGGTTGAGCCTCCTCGGGAATACTTTCATTAGAGGTCGGAGGCTGAACAGAGAGGACAAGTTTAAGAGATGGCCTGACCCAGAAACACCACTGCTGCTCAACAGAAACATGACCTTCAAGGAAACAGAAGAACAAGTTACCCTTGGACGGAAGTTGACGATTCTGTTGAGCTTCACGATCAGACAGGGCTTGCCGTCCTTGAATCCAAACTCTGTGTCCTCGATGCCAGAGCAGGGGCCCAGCAAGGACCTGGGGAAGCGACAGGCCCTCCTGACACCCACATCGCTGTCCAAGTCGCCACGGTTCTTATAGTCTCCAGGTTCAACTACAGGGACAAGAGAAGGGTGAGCCCGGGTTAGGACTGACTTTGGGAATGAGCGCTTCCCTCGGCACTGAACCCTGAGGGACAGCTCTGCATGTGTGTGGAGCTTCCACCACTGGAGCCCAGCTAAGGTGATTCCATAGTGACATCTGAGACCTGAGGATACCGACCTATCAGGCTGAGGTTGAATCAAGATGATCACTAATGCAGAGAGCTCTAGAAAAACAGGGTTTCTTGTCTTTATAGAAAAGGTTTTGCCTCTCGGCAAAAATGCATGTGGACAGTTATTTTGCCTCCTATCAGCACTGAAAAAAAACAGCACTTATTCATGCGGTGTGTGTCTCTGTGTGTGTCCCTCTCATGCCAGAACGCTCACTGACTGAAACACTTACTTCCACAGTCTTCAAACTTCATCTGGTCCTTCTGCTTGTCGTCATCATAGTTGGCCAGGAACTCCCTCAGAGCTTTGGTGTAAGGCAGGAAGGTCTCCACGGCTCTGGGGCTGAAGCCAAGCTCAGCCTTGTCCGATCGCGGGGTGTGTGTAAGGCCTGCAAGTAGAGACACAACAACCCAAATGTCAAAGATGGACACAACTTTCATGTCACTATGGTTTTAGAGGCATGGCCACATTTACATGATTAGAGTCATCAGATGATGCTAGCATCCTTATAAAAAGGAAAGCAGGGAACAGGGGGCAGGGTTTTAGAGCCTCCAGTGGCCATTGAAGGAAGTGCAGTTTGTTCTGGCTCTCTATATCCTCCCACACATACACACACAAACACACACAAAACTCTGTAGAAAAACTTTGTAGAAGTTGGGATTCTCTTATACTTTTAACGAGCTGAAAGCTATCAGACATTTGAGTTACTGGGACACATCCTGGGACAGTGGCTGTGAGGAAAGTGTACATTTCTGCTCATTTGTGCACATTCAGACCCAAAACCAGTGTCAGTGACTCTGAAGGCCAGCTAGGGTTTCCTCTTTGTGCTAATACAGTCTGAACACTGACTCAGATGAAACCGATCATGACTGGATATGAAAGCTAATACGTGATCCTAAAAATGAAGACTGCAACAAAAAGGACACTGGGCTGCACACTTTGTTAAAACGACACAAACTCAGTAACACACCCAAACCCTACGTTACTTACTGGGTTTAGCTGAACGAGGATTTGTGAAAAACAGCTGTACACACACAGAAGCTGCCTTCACTGTCACTGTCCCCCCAACCATCATGGAAACCAAGCTGTGGTGTGTGCAGAGGGGCCATTATGTGCAGATATATGGAGAGTTTGTTCTGTGAGGGCCGGTCCCTGAATTCAAGCGTTTTAAAGGCTGCTGCTATCAGATTTGGAACGGCCCAGTTATGTGTTTGATTAGCCCGTTTATTGAAGCAGCACGTCTGCGTGCTCACTGTGAAACTCCCTCTGCCTTCAGCAGATATTAGTTAATCATGCTCAAGTAAGATCGCTGCGTCATTACTAAGGTCAGAAGTTCACTCCTGATCTTTGACACAGCAGCTGAGAGAATGACGTCACACACACACACAGCTAACTGATTGTGTCATGCAGACTTTAGCAGTCAAAATGAAGGCAGGATGATCGCTGATGTTCCCCTCCTACACTCAGCGAGGAGGCCATCCTTCCTGCTGCATAACAACAACTAACCCTCAGGAACACCGTCTGCAGGCCCATCCTGGAAGCTTGGGAGAGCTTCCATTTAGTCTGCCCCATTTCAGCCCCCGAGCCCCCTCCGATAAACTCCCATCAGCGCACTGATGCAGTCTTGGAGGAAATCACAACTTGCATCACTGTAAACGTGTTGGACGTCACTTATGCGTTTGCTCGATGCAGAGAGTTTCAATGACACGTGGGCTTTAAGTGTTCATTTCCTGATGTCAGAGGCACGTCTGTGTGCCCAGTGTGTGTGTGTGTTTATGAGACTAAACACACAGAAATACAAGAACCTGAGTGATGCAGAGCAGGGACAGAGACGTGAACCTTCAAAGCTGCAACAAGGACATTTTTACCAACACAGAGACGGAGGAGGCACAACCAGTAATCCCTTCTGAGTACGAGCCCCTCTGAGCTGTAGCACCGCTGAGCAGCGGGGTGGGGGTCAAAGTGCCGCTATAGTGAAGTCACTGCAGCATGTGAAACTCGATGGGTCTAGTCTGAACATCTGTGCTGTTAATTTGAACATTTTGGGTCACATCACCAAGGCTATGACAAGAACTGGACTGGTTCGAGGACACTGTGGAGCATGAGACGGTGACATAGCCGACCACACGGCTGACAGGTGGCTCTGCCCGGACAGGTGCTGAAAGAGTCTGAGAGCAGAAATTCAAGCTTTGTGAGAAGAGCAACAACATTCCAGAGAATGAAGGCAGGTCTCTGGTGACCGTCCTTCACCGCCTCAGACCTGAACCCGACTTTAGTGCACAAAAACTGCACGAGAAGTCATTAAACTACAAGCAAAACAGCAAAAACACGCTACACAAAGTTAAAGGCTCTGATACTGCTCTCACCAGCAGCACTTTAGAGACAGCATTAATACTGAGCAGAGGTGAACTCAGCTTTTCTCTATTGAAGACCAGAAGGTGTTCTTACCAGGGGGTGCGACCCGGTCCTGCCAGGTGGGCTTGTATTCACTCAGAGTGAGCAGCATTGCTTGGATGGTGCCGATGAAGACCCCAGCCAGGCAGCCGTAGAAAATAACATAGAAGAGTGTAATCTTGACTGTGGGGAGGGAAAAAAAAACGAAAGAATGTCAGTGCACAAAGTTCAAAGGTTAAACTGCTGAGTTCAATAGGTGAGTGAAAGGAATCAGATTACACGAGCCTCAAACCAAATGTTGTGAATGATGAAACTACAGCACAGTTCGAGCTTTAATGCCACTGCAATAAAAAGGTCGCTACAGGTTCCAGCTGATAATGTTCTGTGGACAGCTGACTCAGCATACTGTGGGGCATTCGCTGTCAACACATTAACTTCACAAGAGCTACACTGGGAATACGCAACACTACAAGAACACAATGGTGGAGTAACAGAGTCAGCTGAGTCCATGTTAAAATGCCCACTCATTCATTTTTGTTCCCAAACTGCAGTACAGAAGTGTGCTAGTGAGGAAGGTCACAGAGTCAGAACAGCAGAGGGTGTGTGCGCAGCTGATGGTCACACACAGAGCAGCTTGATAAAGACAACGTTGGACCTCAGAATGTGTTAGCCACCTTGTCTTTACTGCGTCATGAAAATTAGGCACTATGAATACTTAAATGAAGCGTTCTGGCTGTAGCAGTGCCACCCCCCACCCCCCCCACACACACACACAGGGGTGGAACCACACCCACCATCCCACAGGGACGTCCACTGGTGGCAGCACAAGCTGAGACGATAGGAGAGCAAAGAACAAAATCCAGAAAACGGCCAGCTGCAGGCGGTGTCACAGCAGCTATGACCCGCCAGGGCTGCAGTGAGAACGCCGAGACAAACGCAGACCAGGACTGCAGTGAGTGCACACACACACACACACACACACACACAGTTCCTCTAATACACAAACTCTGTCTGCAATCATTAACAGAGTGCTTTCAGTTTGATTTGTGGAGATTTTCATACCAAACGGAGTCACAACACTTGATGGAGTTTCCTGCGTGGACTGAGGCGTCACTGCATCCCTGCAGAGACTGCAGCAGCCAGTCTGTGCCCTTGCACAGGAACTCAGCCCTGACTTGTGTGCATACACAGCAACACACTCATGACTAATCTGCCATCAGAACTTCAGTCATAACAAACCACAGCTGACCTACGCAGTGACACTCCTGTCCTTCTGCTGCAAGGTCACAAGGTCAAAGCAGCCTGAGCCTATTGATGTGACATTACTGAGAGTGCGAGATGCAAGGATTTAAAGCAGTGTGTCCTCTCTGCACTGCAGTCCTCACACTGCCAGGAGGTGTGTTGGCAGCACACACATTTATATGTCTAACTTCAAGAGCTTGAAACTCACTTATTAAACTGACCCATGTTCCCACCCTCTCCAAACGGATCAGCGCTTTGAGGGGGCCCCAGAAGGACGAACGAGAGCCCGCGCAGCGGCGCGGTGGCCCCGGGGCTCCCCACCTCTCCTAACTTTGACCAGGTGTTCTACAAAAAGGCCCGAGGAGCTGTGACTTTCAGCAGCGGCGCAAGGACATGCGCACTGCCGCTGCCGGAGAAACGGGAGAAGAAAGGTCGAGTTAATCAGCTGTATACTGTTCGTTAGATTACAGCGCCGTGTGCGCAGAGGAACCCGACACAGATCGATGACCCGAAGCCTCTCGGTTTACGATAAGGCCCCTCACCTTCACTCACCTTGGACTCTGATGCATTTTTAACCCTTTGTCTGCCCGCTTCTAAACTGCTTAAAGACAACTTGACGATTTTACCCAACAACAATCAGCCAGCGTGGACGAGACTGCGCTCCAATCAGCGGCGCGCACGCTTCCTGAATGGGTAATAAGACCCAGCGCGTGCACAGAGATCACGACCTCGCCAGGCGGCTGCGTTAGCCCCCCCCCGCAGCGACTTCAGCCGGCCTGCGCGCCCACCACAGCGGCGGGTGAACTCGGCGCACAGACAGTAGTTAGGGCGGCAGGACCGCGAAGCGGAGGAAGACGCCAGCTCCAACAGGTGGTCAGAAACACGAGACGACCCGCGGGCACTTCAGCAACCATGAACGCGCCTTCTTCTTCTCCCACGGACAGCCGGTTCGCACCCATACTCACGCCAGCTGGCACCGGTACGGCCGAGCAGCTCCCCCGTCTCCGAATTCCACAGGAACTTCTTCCATCCACCGTCCTCTTTGTTACTGGAAGGCATGTCGCTTTATTTCCTTCAGGCTTCCACAGCAGGACCCTCCGCGTGTTGATAACCAAGTCCAGCCTGTCCGAGAGGCACCCAGCCCAGTCCACGATTACGCGCCCCAATATAAGCGCTCTCTCCCAGGCTCCGCCCGAAACGCACAGCAAGTTACCTAGGAGGAGGGAGGCGAAGCGCCGGCCAATTACAGGAGCGGAGAGGCCGTGCGTGGCCGTGACGTCAGAAAGACGGACAGAACGCAGTAGAAGTGGGCGTATACTTCTACACATGTCCCGAGCCGGTGCAGGTAGAGGGGACATCACCTGCAACCCCCCGAAGCACTGAACCAGGTGTAGCGGCGTTTCTCCTGCTGCTCCATGCCGCCTCTGGGCTGCAGGCTCAGTAACTTAATCCTGACGCTTATGACAGTAGAAGGCGCTTCGCTTTCAGACTTTTATTTTATTATCTTCATACACGGTAGAAAAGCTGTGTGCAGCCCTCCTAACTGACCCTCAACTGACGTTACTGGCCACATCAAAGTGACCAGCATCAAAGGCAATCATCGTTATGCACTGTGTTGTGACCATTCAGGAACCACTAATGAACAATCAACCCCAACCAAACTTCAAGTTCAAACCTCTTCTAAAGTGGCTCTTACACCAGGCTTCCCCGTGAAGCAGTGTGCAGCTGCTGTAGGTGCACACACGCGTGTTTCTAAGGATTTACACTTCACCACGACTGCACATGAATCACTGCATGGCAACAATTATTAGGCACACAAAGCGAGAGTGCGCCAACCTGCAATTTCCAAAGATGCTGGCCGCCATAAACAGTCATTATGGCGCAAACAGTCATTTCATCCTGCTCACTGGCTGCGCCGAGCTCCTTCAGCAGGCTCCCACTTTAACTTGGTGGGTGTCCTAGGTTGTTGTGACCCCCCCCACACACACACACACACTGGGATAATGGGCTCTAGGTACTTAGCAATGCAAAGTATTTGAAACTTGTACATGCTATATCCTGCCTTCTACAGCCTAAATCCCTCAGTATGGCTGTCCTCAAGGGCATTTCAGCAGCCGGGGTCACGACGATCCCATTTCCTAGCTAAGATCAAAACAGTAAGCTTTTCATTTCTGCTGGAGCTCCTTTCAAAATGCAGCACCTCTTCGAGTTCATGCTGAAAATGGTAAAAAATGTGATTCAGTAAAAAGCTGAAGCCATTGGCTCACCTGCTTTCACACACACAGTTACACAAACAGGAGAATCAGTGAACTTTGTGAGCTCAGCAGTGCTGCCCTCTGGCTCTCTGCAGCTCTGTGCATTTGTTTGAATGTAAACATGTGTGTGTAGGTGTGATTGGTCAGGATTGTGCACTGCTGGCTTTGACTTTTAAATCACCTCAAGCACGAGATGAGTCAAGTGGCCAACACTGTCCAGCTCCGTGTGACACTGTCATGATGGACAGGCCTGTCTCTTCCTCAAAGGCACCCTCATGAGGAGGCTGAAGGGGGGCTAACCACAGAAAAACTCTGGGTTTAGATCCGCTAACCAGAGTTAGTTCAATCAAGTCTGGAATAATGAAAGAGAAACAAACCCACGCTCCAGCCAGCCAGTCTGACCGTGACAGCACATAGCAGTCAACACGTTAACATTGCGCCCATCGCTATCTCCTCCTTCATCATGCTTTTTCCTTAAGAGATAATAAAGGTCCTCGTGGACTCCTCCTGTGTATTAGATTGCAGCTGTTTTTAGCATCTGCCTATTCAGCAGTAACCTGACAGGGACAAAATGCTGGTAGCTGGAAATAAAAATATGAATCAGTCTCAGTCCTCCCGGACGGGCCCTTTTGGGTGATTTGCAGTTGAAAATGTCGATCAAAAATATGAAGTTATATTTTAGGGTGTGTCCAAAAGCAGTAAAACTTTAATACCCTTCATCTTCGTCCTCACAAATATTCATATATTTTCCAACACAATGCTGTTAAAGGTGTTCCTTCAGTGCTCATTCATCAGTGTGCCGTGACTAAAGCTTGAAACATGTTGGTTTAGTGTAAACAGTCACTGACAGAAGAGCAGAGTAGAGTAAAGGTTCGGAGCAGGAGGAAGGAAGTGGAGGGATGAGGGAACGGCCTCTGTTCCTACACTGATGCACACAGACTGCTCTGCAGTGACAGAACAGTTATGAACACAGCAGTGATCAGTTATATTTCAGTATGTCATGCAGCCTGGTTACAGAGTATCAGCACAGGTTCCACAGTTTAACCTGAGAGTGGGATCAAACATTGGGACAGGGAGAGACCAAAGTGATGACAACCAGCTGCAAACATCTGCGTCTTCTTTGGCTCTTTGTGAGTCTGGCTTGTTTTGTGGAGGAGTCTGACTTGGATCTGTCAGAGGTGGGGGGTCTTTGTGTGTCTGTGCCCACAGGCCCATTGTCTCATAATCTCATAATCCAGCTCCGGGAGCACAGGGCGCACAGCTGGCACAGCCCTGAACCAGCCCACCGAGTGTGGGGCAGGGGTCATCACTGCTCTGGGTTTGACCTCCCCTCCCCTCCACAGCCATCTCTGTGGTCCCTGAACGGAGACAGTCAGGAAAGCCTGAAGCACTTCCCGATCACTGCATGTGGTGTGGCCGTCCCTGCAGGGTGTTATTCAGACTGGTCCCAGCTATGATTCAGGAAAAGTCACAAGAATAGAAGGTCGTCACTGAGCACTGTCTCAACATAAGCAGGCATTACTCTCATTAAACATGAGTCATCCTCAGGAATGGGATCATGGCTGGCTGGCTTCATGTGACAGAACGCTCTCACTTTCCTGTCATACATGTGACGGTCCCACTGTGCAGGAGCTAGGATCAGGCCCACCTGAGCGGTGCCGAGGGCTGACACTCAGCTCGTCTTAGCAAGCGTGAGGTCATGACCTTTACACAAAAGGGACCAAGGTGCACACTTCCAGCCTGCATCAGTGCTGTGAGCTGTGGTTGCTGCTCACAGGCTGTCTTAGAGTGAGCTTTAATGGTCCAGCTCGTACCTGCGGGAACCAGCTGAAAGACACATTCCCTCAGAGTCACGGAGAGGAGCGTGTCAGAAAGGAGTCGGAGCAAATCGGGTAGGTGGGAATGTGGGCGGGACTTCAGGAAGCTTGGTATGATGGAATGGAAATCTGAGCATCATGTCCTCGGACCTAAACCCTGACCTCACCTTGTCCAGTGTGATTCTGTTGCTGCATCCAAACAGTTTACATTGTGTAGCCGCGACATGTAAAGTGTGCCTCGGGCGGTGTGGTGTTTTTAGATGGGACCTGTGTGGGCCTAAGCCAGGAAGACTCCTTTCACCTTCATTCCACCCTTCCCTACTAACTACTACACACATGTTTATTGTGTACACAAGCTGACAAAGTCTGGGCGTGGTGGCTGTCAGACATCAGGCCGTGTCATTAGAAAGCCATCAAGCTCTGCCCCCCCGGCTGCTCCGCAAGCCCGGCAACTTCAGCCTGATGGTCACCCTCACGCAGCTCTATCATATAAACACAGGAAATGATTGTTGTGCAAATTAGTGTGTAGTAACAGCACGGTTCCCAGCAATCGTCAGAGCTCGTCTTACTGCTGACGGGTGGACGAGTGCTAAAAACTAGAGCAGCTCTTAAAGAGCGTGGAAAAAACTCGGAGCAGAGGACTGCAGAGGACTGTCACCTGTAAGATTCCCTGCTGCTGCTTCAGCTTCGACTTCCTGTCACTCAGGTCAAACGCTCTGCTCCGCCTTTTCCCATTATGCAATATATTATCCAACAGATTCTTCAGCCGTAGGAAAAATCAGCGACTGCCCCAAAACACTGACAGCAGAGGGTCAAAGGCAGCATGGACAGGAGGTGTTAAAACTGTGCAGAATAATAAATGATCCAAAGCAAATAAAAACAAATAAGTGATGACGGTCAGGCTCGTCATCACTGGAGGCGATCCCACTGCAGAGATATGGAGATTCTGCAGCCAGCAGCAATCCCATCCCTCCAAAGTCTGGGACCACACTCTATCCTCTAGGAGGACAGCGCTCACCCCCACAGAGTGGGTTTATCCAGAATTTGGGAGTGGAGAGGAAGGATGGTCTGCCTGCAGTCCTGACCTCATCCCTGCTGAATTCTGTGGGATCAGCTGTTGGTGCCAAAGTAACCGTCCGCTGACCCATGAGGAATGCTG
>VUQK01021580.1:0-25714 GCA_015106715.1 Bujurquina vittata | reverse complement strand
TAATAACCCTTTCCAGACTGATAGATCTCAATTACTGTCTTTCTCAATTGCTCCTGAATTTCTTTGGATCTCGGCATGATGTGTAGCTTTCAAGGATCTTCTGGTGGACCTTATTGTGTCAGGCAGCTCCTATTTAAGGGATGTCTTGATTGGGAACAGGTGTGGCAATAATCAGGCCTGGGTGTGGCTAGGGAAATTGAACTCAGGTGTGACAAACCACCGTTATAGTATGTTTTAACAAGGGGGGCAATCACTTTTTCACACAGGGCCATGGTGGTTTGGATTTTTTTCACCTTTACTAATAAACACCTTCATTTACAACTTGCATTTTGTGTTTACTTGTGTTGTCCTTGACTATTGTTTAAATTGGTTTGATGTTCCGAAACACTTAAGTGTGACAAACATGCAAAGAAACAGGAAATGAGGAAGGGGGCAAACACTTTTTCACACCACTGTATGTATATCTGCAATTTTGTTATATATTATATTTATATAGTGCCCTTTCTTTTCTCTTCTATTTTATCTTATTTTATTTGTCTTATTTTATTCTTTATATTCTTCTGTGTACTGAGCTGCTGTAATGCACAAATGTCTTATCTTATCTTATCTTATCTTATTTTATCTTATCTTATCTTATCTCATCTTATCTTATCTTATCTTAAATGTCCTGCATGTTGGGGAGGGTGGTTCTGATGGTCCGTTCAGCTGAAGAAACCACCCTTTTTAAGGCCATGAAGTTCTGCTTAGTGCAGTTTCCCATCCAGGTGGTGATGCTCCCACGCATGATGCTCTCGATGGTGCAGGTATAAAAGTTCCTAAGCACCTTGAGCGGGATCTTGAAGTCTCTCAGCCACCTGAGGAGGTAGAGACGCTGTCTGGCCTTCTTCACAGTGTTGTTAATGTGATGAGTCCAGGACAGGTCCCATGAGATGGTCACTCCCAGGTATTTGAAAGTGTCCACTCTTTCCACCTCAGCACCACTGATGAGAAGTGGATGGTAGTCCCTCTGCTGCTTCCTGCTGAAGTCCTCGATCAGTTCCTTTGTTTTGCTGATGTTAAGCAGAAGGTGGTTCTCCTGGCATCAGATCTCCAGGTGGGAGACCTCCCTCCTGTAGGCTGTCTCTTCATTGGGGGAGATCAGTCTGACAACAGCAGTGTCGTCAGCAAACTTAATGATGATGTTGGACTCTGACGTGGCCTCACAGTCGTGGATGTACAGCGAGTACAGCAGATAGAAATGGCTATAAACTGTCTTGCCATTAATGAACTATGGGCCTCGTTAATTAATTTTGCATGGCATTAATTAGCTCATCATACTATTACTAATAAACGTTTCCTACCTTTTTTCACTTTTTCCTTTTATCTCTAGTTCTTCACTATTTGCTTCACTTTTTCCTATTCTTCTTTTTACTGCATGCGTTTAACTTTCAACTTTTTCCTCTTCTTCTATCACTTCCGCTCTCATTGCAGTGCTTGCCACTGCAATAAGGACAATTTAAAATGGAAAATCACTCCAAAAACATAAACAGCAGAAATCCCACACAAAATGTTTTTTTACGGTGTGATTCCACAGCACCCTCATCAGATCACTCACACTATAAGCAGAATCACAGTCCCTCCGAATTCGTGAACACCATTATCCTGTTCATGACGCCATCCTTGTTCTCTTTATATTGATGCTATTACTGTTGTATATATAATTGAAGAAATCTTCCATGACAACGTCTCAATGAATGTAAAGTTTATTTTAAAGAAGACAGTGTCAAAAAACAGATGTTCGAGACATCTGGGTGAGGGAGAAAGCCAATGTCCTCTGCACACTGAGCAAAGAAACCTATAGCCTTATATAGCGCTTAAAATCTGGCACACACATTGTCACACATAGACTGGTCTCAACCAGCTTTTGGGGGCTCAGAGAACCCTCAGTCTCACACCTTTCCTTATTTGGTCTAGATAAACAGGGAAGATGAGCTTCCGAACCCGAGAGGGCCATTGCTGGAAAGAGAGCCACATTCTTCAATCTCCATCAATAAAAACTGCACACATGAAATCTAAAATATATATGACCTACAGACACCACATTTGGTTGTTTGGTTTTTGGTGGTGGTGGGGTTAATATATTCAATTCAAATGAATTTCTTTGCTCCAAATCACAACAGTAACCTCAAGGTGCTATATTTGGCCATATTTCTAGGAATGAGAGCAGCTCCATCCAAAGTGGGATGAATGCTGTCTCTCCTAACAAGACCAGGCTTTCCCTATAAAGCTTCCCAATTATCTATAAAGCCCACATCATTTTTTTGGACACCACTCATACAGACAGTAATTTAAGGAGAATACATGGCTTAACATGTCACCCCCCTACGATATAGAGAAAATTACAGAGTCTGAGATTGTTTTGGCAAAGTTACACACCAATTCAAAATTGAACTTTAGTGACCTCCGATTGACGTAATATAACCAGGTGTCATTACTGCCAATTTGAATTATTTTACCAAATCTACGTTTAGTCTTAGCCAGCAGTTTCAGATTACCTTCTATGTTTCCTGCTCTGGCCCTTGGAAAACAGTGTTTTTTGGTTTCTACACATTTCTCAAAACAGAATTCCTAGAAACCAGAGTTTGTTCCTTGTCGCTGAGTGGGGAAAAATGATTTGAAACAGGAACGGGTTGCTAATGTACCAGAAGATTCTGTTTAAAGCTATGCTTCCTCCTCACAGTCACCCAGCTGGCCTGATGTTCCGGCTGCTTGGAACAATATGCTGGGGGAGGGCTAATGGTGGCTAAGCTGCTTTTGTCTGTACCAACTACAGAGGACTGGCTAGCTACAGGACTTTCCAGCGTGCAGAGATGGGTCTCCAGTTCACTGAGCCTGGCCTACAGGGAAACAAACAGGCTGTGTTGAAGTGTTGAAGGTTAAATTTTAACATGCGAGTCTCAGGTAAATGACTCACTTTTAGAAGCAGCCTTAGATAGTCAGTGGAGGAACTGCAGCTGCAATTTTTGCCATTACAATATTATTGATGTTTTTTTGTTTGCATGTTTTATTTGTCCTCATGTTGCAGTGCTAAAGCAACATTGATTAGTGCTATATTGATGTTGAAGCATCATATCAGAACACTCAACATTATTTCTGCAACACACCAGTGACATAAAGTACTTCATGTGAGAACATTAAGCATTCAGACACATTCAGTTCTCATTTTTATATTGATAAACACATCGGCCTAAAACAAAACCCTTTAAAGCAAAATATACTGCAACACATCCAAGTGGATTTTATCTTTCTAGTTTGATATATGATATAAAATGCTGAAAGACCATAAATCAAACATCTGTCTTCTCCAGAGATGCTTTCTTCTCTTCTTCGTGGAAGATCTTGCCATCAGGACCTGTGTTCCACACAATCTTAAATCCTCCTAGAACTCCTTTGTCCTTCATATTTTTCTGCATCTAAACAAAAACAGACATTCACAGCAGCAAAAGCTTATTTACACAAAGTCTTCCCAGAAGTGTAATTTGTACCTGTCTGTCCTTATTGTATAGATTACCATTTTCAATATGGCCTCCGTCACCACGGGGTCATTCAGGTCACCTGCGCCCTTCAGTGCCGTCACCTTCAAATAAAACTTTTGCTTTATGGCTGAAGGAAAAATTGAAATACCAATAAATTCAAAATAACTGACCTCATAAGTTCAGTGTAATGCAGCATAATCAATTAGTCCGAGTATATGCAGAAATTACTCACGTTTATGACACACAAAGTTCATTTGAATGTCACAGGGTACATCGAACAACATTCCAAGCGTGGTAGGAGAAAGCCGACTGGCACCACAGGTTGCAGTTGTACTTGATGGTTGGTTGCTTTGCCAGTATTTGAATGAGCGCATAATACCATCTGACCACCAGATCCAGGTGGGTCTGTACAGGCCGATTGAAACCAGGATTTCACTCGGTACCACTTTCTGGATCTCTGCACTCTCCATTTCACTCCTTATACTGCTCAGGTCTGTGTGGTGCAGCCTGCAGTAGGCCCTAGCATCATGCCATGTCATTGTTTTATTCACAAACACGTATCTCTCAGAGGGAGAATTTGGTGAGCCTAAAAGAAAATTTGAATATTCGGAGAGATTTATTTACACATAAAAAATATATATATTGTAAAATGATTTATGTTGAATGGCATGTTTCCTTCACTTGTTTTGTCAGATGAACCAAAACATCAAACTCAATTTGCTGTTTTACAGGACAATAACTAAACAAAGCTGTGAGGTCTGCACATGTACACTAAGAAATTATTGTAATACATTTTTATTGGATTTAGAAACTAAAAGATGTTGTGCTTAACTCACCGAGTGTGTTGTCATAGCAGACAAAGGGTAAGGGCGAATCACAGTGACTATCATGCCAGAAACCCTGCTGCACAGCACCGCAGAGCTCTCCTTGATTTCTGACCTTGTTTGGTTGACCAACCTCCCACCTGCTGAAGGATATGTTTACCTTTCCATAGAAGCCGTCATCTGGCATAGACCAGCTCCAATTCCAGAAATTGTCATACAGGCCAATCCACACTGACCCTATGAAACCGCTGTCGACAGATGCAATCATCTTCTGCATGTCCTGTATGCTGTCTGCAGAGGCCAGGTCAAAGTAGTGTTGTCTGCAGTACTTTTGGGCACCATACCAGCTCACTAGATTTTTTATTAAGTAGTACTGATATAAGGATGAGGACAGCCCTTTAGAAAAAAATTAACAACTGTTGTTACTCTGAATTCATTCAAATTCACATGCAAAGTTTGTGAAAACAATGTTAATCGCTATTAGCTGATTCAAGCAGCTGTAGACCTTGAAGATGTTTTTCAAAATTACACACCACAACAGAAGGACTTGGATCACAGAGGTTCCCAGGATCAGTGGATTCTCTTAACAACTGCTTGTAATTTTTTAAAAGAGCTCAAATGTGTTTTTTAGCCCTGAAAGGATATCTCCTATACTTAAAAAATCATGAGGGCTTAGCAAATGCTGAAAAAACATCACAAATTGCTCTATTTGGATGTAAAGGTGACTTATAATAACCAGATGTCCTTAAGTGCTTAAAATTTAGAATAACTAGAGTTTTTAAGTAAATCTTTTTGCATAATAAATCAGAAATGAGGCAAAGCAGGATCAGCTGCCTTTGAAAATGCAGAACCATGAGAAAAGAAATCCCAAAACAACAGTGTTTAACAAACATGATGGCTATCACCAAAGACAGACATCCTCATTTCCATAGAATAACTAAGTGGTCATTAGGTAAATGGAAACACAACACATAGATATGGAGACTTACCTGACAAAAGAGCAACACACAGTATGGCCTGTGTAATACCTGTGGATAAGACATTCATTAAAAACTGAAGTTAGCCACAAACCCAATGCAATTATCAAAAATAATACAATTCTTCTGGCTTATTAAACTTTATGCATAATATAGTGACAGTGTAGAGTTGTGTCTCAATATGTGTACTTGTTTTTGTGAAATATTAGTAATGTTATTATTTTTCTGTGACACAAAATGAACTTTTAAGCTATTTTTGGTGAGAATGTAGATGTGTAAACCTCAAATATCAAAATATAGCTTAGTGCTCCAATGTTTTCATACTGTAGATGTCCCTTCTCGCTGGTCTAGCAGAGTGCTCGTCTCACCAGATGTGACACGCTGCACAACATTTTCAAAACCCCCGCTGGCTTTCACCTCTCAGTGGAAGTTAAACATCAGGTATAATCCACTCAGATTATATCTAATGAGTGATGTTTGGTTTATTTCGGCATTTCATTTTTTTTTTTGGGAGCAAATTGTTTTTTTCTGAGATTAAAGTTAAGCTTCATAACTGAATAGTTTTATTTAACTTTAATGTCTCCCTTGAGTGCTGTCAGTATATCTTTGAAATCTTCCACTTGTCTTTATTTCCTTGATGTAAAAATTTGTGTGTTGCATGTGTTATAGTTATTTTAACAGCAGAAAAATGAGAGTCTCACCGCAGAGCTACGCTACGTGCAGAGATCAGACCGTGTGCAATGGACTAGGAGAAATGTTGAACGTATGGGCACAGTGCAGGAGAGCAAACAGTCCAATGCTACTGTCACTGATCCAATTGGCGCCCAGGATTCAGAACACAGTGCTGTGGTTGGTCACCTTCCATTCCATCAGACAAAAGTGTGCCGTGTACAATCTCATGTTGGCAAACTTGCACAAGCGGTAGCGGCGTACAGTAGTGTGTTTCCAACCTGTATTCATTCGCTGATGAAATACTGGAAAAATCCCACGATATAACAAAAACTCCACGATACAGAATTGGATACAGTGAATCCGCTGTGTACTAAACACCAGCTAAGTGTTGGGAGTCGTCTAGAATAAAAACTAAACTTCAGTTTTTTTAACATCTGACCTGTTATTTTTCAGAGAACTCTTTTTACATGTTTGAATAAAGAGCGATGAAGAGAGATGAGGTTTGTGACTGTTGCTGCTTAACTGTATGAAGATTGTTAGACACAATGAAACTGATCGCAGCAATCTCTGGATGATAGAAAACACTTAATAACGGTCGTAAAAATGACTAAAGTCAGATCTAAAGACAAGATTAATATAATAGCACCTTTGGCACCTTTGCATTTATAATATTATAGTTTATTATAGTTTATACAACACTATGTTACTGAAATGTTAGTATAGCGCCTTTCAGTGCTTTACCACTATCTCCAGTGTCAACCAATGAACAAATCAATCCAGTCTTTACTGCAGTCTTTCCAAATTACATCACACTGATGCTTCAGCAGAGCATTTGGACAAAGTGCTTAAAAACACTGTTTTAAATAATCTTTTTAAAATAATAAAAGAAGAGCAGGAGAGAAAAGAGACCTAGGCAGTTTTAAAATAGTCAAGTATGCCAAGTTTGTACTTGCGTACTTGGCAAGTTCCCTCAGGGGTCCGGACCTTCCTAAGAGGGGGGGACGCAGAGATCATTCTACAGTTGGAACGGCAGTGCGCTTGATGATATTACAGCACAAGCTTGGGATGTTTTTACTGCTTTTCCTCTATAATTTCACTGTAATTAGTATTTACAATGGAAATTGCCCACAGTACCCATAATTAAAGTTCTTTAAACATGATCCTTACCTGGACACACCAGCCTGTAAGTTGATGGCATTTTAAACTCTTTAATTCCTCTCCTTTATCTGAATATCACAATTTTCAACTGTGACCTGAACAGATGCTGCAGCAATGCCTTCTTCCTTCCCTTATCTCTCTCGGCTTGCTGTTCCTTTCCAATAAGGATGTGAATCCCTCAGTATGCAAAACACTGTCAGATTTACTGAAGGTCATGACATCGCTTTAGCCTTCCTACTCAATTTCCTAAAGGAACACTCTGTCATGGACTCAAACTCTTTTAAATAAATAAACATCAGCAGTAATAATTTCTCATTTAAGGACAACTGGTAATTTTGCATTTCTCAGTGTGAAGGGCGTAGAGGAGAGTTTAGAAAGTGCTGATGGCAGCTTCAGGTGAAAAATATATATTTCAAACACACTTGCTGTTTTGAATGTGTCCATTCAGAGTGTGTTAGTGATGCTATGATGACAACAGAGGAAACAGTAAGAAAAAAAGGCTGAGTTGGTCTCATCATCTGCCATGCAGTAATGTCACATGACCTGTGGATGTAGATTAAATGTACAGTAGGGCTTCCTTGTCATGCTCGTTGGATGCATCCGGTGTTGCAAAGGTGGTACAGCCTTTGCTCAGTGATGTATGCAGTGCTTTAAAGGGCAGCTCTTCACACCACAAACTTAAATTAGCCATTTTAACCATTTATGGCATAAAGTGGTCAAAGGTATGAGGTCATAGATTGTGGTTCAGAGCTATGTTCAGTCATGCAAAGCACATGCAAAGGCCCATCTCTGGGTACATGCCAAGCAAACAGTATGCTAACATCAGGCTACTTCTTTCTTTTTATGTACAGAGATCAGGAATAACATTGTGAATACATGCTTTTTAATATTGTATTAGTCCACCTTTTGCTGCCAAAACAGTTCTGACCCATTGAGGCATGAACTCCACTAAACACCTGAAGGTGTGCTGTGATATCTGCGCCAAGATGTTAGCAACAGATCCTTTAAGTCTTCTAAGTTGTGAGGTAGGGTCTATGTCTTGGACTTGTTTGACCAGCATAGGCGTTCAACTGGATTGAGATCTGGGGAATTTGGATACCAAGGAAACACCTTAAACCTACACAGAATCTACACGGACATATCACCTTAAACCTGTTTTTGTGCTCCTCAACCCATCCCTGAACCATTTTTGCCATCATTATTTTTGTCATCTAGCCATCACAGTTTGGCTCTTGTCAGACTTACTCAAATCCTTATGCTTGCCCATTTTTCCTGCTTCTAACACATAAAGTTTGAGGACAAAATGTTCACTTACTCCCTAAAATATACCACCCACTAACACCCACCATGATGAGGAGATAATGTGTGTTATTCACTTCGCCGTGCAGAATGTTATGCTTGATCTGTGTAATTAATCAAGAGCAGGGATAATATTTCACTTACTGCATGCATGCTTTGCTCAGCCTGATCATTTCTCTGTTGGAGATCTGCGCTGGTCATATAGTTATCACCATCTCGTCACCAGCGATAAGCCACATTCAATTCTTATAGCTCCATGTTAATGGTTTTGCTTAAAAGACTCACATTCAAATGTGAGTTTGAATATGAGCTGTGCCTCAGTAATAATGCATAGTGAACTAGTTGTTTTGTGTATCATAGCAGTTGTCTGATAATTGCAGCCGCTACCTGAACATCTGGATCACCAAATAAGAATTTTCCAGTTTGGGGTTTCAAATTTTGCTACCAAGAGCTACCAAGGAGGTGACTACTGTAACTCTCCACTCCACTCCTCTCAGCAGCTCAGCTTCTTTTTGAGCAGATGGCATCCCATCACCTAAATCCTAATTTCTCTCCAGTGGCTGCCTGCATGTGTTTAAACCCAAACTACAAAGCAGACATGGTGACCCCATAAGAAGAAGCAGTCTTAGATCCTTGTTGAGGGGGCATTAATAATGGTAGCTTCTTACTTAAATTGCAATGAGCTCCATAATCAACACATTATTTATAACTTTAACTTAACTTGCAACATTAAACACTTGTTCACAAAGTGGTGTTACTTGTTTCTCACGCTCTCTGTGGCAATTTTCAGTGTCCTCTCAAGTGGCGAGCCTCCCATGTGAATGCTTTGCATAACAAAAAAAGAAGAGCAAGATTAAATATGATGTGGCGCTCCCTCCAGGCTTTGC
This sequence comes from Bujurquina vittata, assembly GCA_015106715.1. NCBI lineage: Eukaryota > Metazoa > Chordata > Actinopteri > Cichliformes > Cichlidae > Bujurquina > Bujurquina vittata. Next base: position 16,382 of record VUQK01021580.1, on the reverse strand, counting down.
AAATCATGATATTTGAATATTTTATCAGCTTCAAACATATTCCATAACAGGACGCCAAGAGCACCGTAATCCTAGCACAACTCTTAGACATTTATGGTAATGCTGATCAACAGATATTCTTTGAAAATATGGAATAAATTACTTTAATATGGTGCAAAGTTTAGTCCAATGAAGATTCATTTTCTTCAACCAATGTGGCATCACTGCTCTGTGCGCCCCAGCCTCTTAGCAACTGCTGCTGTCAGCACACCTGCAGGTACCTAAAATACAGCAACACAACATGCGGCTCTGCACATGCTTTTTTACAATAAAATGATCGCAGTGGGACACTAATGATGATTTTTACTTAATGGATGTACAATCATACCTGAATTGGGTGCATTTTGCATTTAATGTGGATACAACAAAGACTTCTTTCTGTCTTGGATGAACAATTAATCCAGAGATGGGCATATAGGGAGGTATTTAGTAGATACTGTAATATCACACTGAAAATGCTCTATTACAAGCAAACATCATGGGATTATTATGTCTCATGCATTAATTACTGCAATATTTTATCAATATTTACTGTTGTGGCTCTGTGTGGCATATTTTAAGCAGTTTGTGATATAAAATTTTGTTGTGGTACTCAGATAATATACTGTAGCCAAAACGTGGTCCATATCGAAGAGTTGTTAAATTAAAGCAAAATTATTGAAATAATTAAAAAGAAATGCAGAAAATAGTGACATTGGAGATGGTGGAAAGATGAAATGCACACCATCTTTTCAACAATGCAACTTTAGTTACACAAGGTGCATAATATACTTTATCACTTCTTCTGCAGGACACAGTCATGCAGATTAAATCATAAACTAGTAAAACTGCCCAGTAATTTAAATGATAGGAGTTCAAATTGAAATGGAGTACAAGAAGCAAGCTTCATGAAAGTATGCCACTCAGTACATTTGTTCTAAATTAGGGGTCAGCACTTTAAAAAGACTCCATCACGCTCCAGTCACATGATCACTAATCTGAAAATAGGCTCAAACCAACTGGTTTGGGTCCAGATTTTATTTACAGGCACAATGGATGAAAAACAGCAACTGTGACTCCATTTCAATGATTATACTAGCCAGCCTTCCCTGTGCACTCATCTATTCTTCCTCATGATTTTTAATCAAGTCTAATTATGAAAGCTGAACGTGTCCCTCTGCAGCATTCCTCCTGTCTAAGGCCTCCCAGCGTGTTATGAGCGGAAAATGTTGAACCATTGGACTTCAGCACCACACCCATGAGGTAAAGGCACTTCTTCCTAGTATGAAAGCTATCATTATGTGCACACAGAGTTTGTGCTAAACATGCATGTGCGTACAGTATGTAGCTACTGTAATGCTGGGTTGTGCTGTGAATGCTGCCGTTTCAAGATTAGGAAGTAAAGAGAAACCAGAGCAGGGCTCAGGAGAGGGAGGGCCGGGCTGATGAATAACTGTGGTGACGTTTTATTTTCCTGTTTAACAGCTAGACCTGTTATCTACTCATAACCATTTATGTAGCCGGAGTCACCTGTTGTGCTGTCAGTGAGGACACAGGAGTGGCTGGAAAGAGAAAGCTGTAAGTATGAGCAGAAAGGGCTTAAACTCAACCTAAACTTTTTTCTTCTCTTTTTTTAAACTGTTGGGCTTTGAAATAGATCCGTTTAAACAACACAGATGGATTCAAAAGAGGAACAGCACATATGCACTGAGCTGTTTGGATAGCTGGCTCACCGCACAAAGCAAAACTTTGAGTATTTAAACATATTGAAACACATTTAAGTATATTTTGCTACATATACAAAAAAAATGTAAAATGTTGCCAAATATTTACTAGTTGCTTCTGTTTGTAATGTAATAAGCTTTAGTTCTACCGCTTAAAAAAAGTAATCTTCTTCCTTGTTTTCTAACTTTCAGGTTGTTATATTCCTCAGTAACTCCCAGATCGGCTTGCACAAATGTGTAATAAATCTTTATGATTTAGTTACTAAAGTGACCCAGTTAGATCTGTACATGGCCTTATAGCCTTCACTGTGTGTGTCTCTGTATGTTTAAGGGAGTAAATTTTGGTGTAAAATGGTTGTTTGTTGTGAGATTGATTTTAATTTAGTTGTCTAGTGACTACATAACAGTTTTCAAACGTAGCCCAGCATAAAGAATTGAAAAGAAAGGGGGTAAAAAGTTGGCTGTGGATGCCTGTGGCTTCATTTTTGCTTGGATACACAACCACAATTGCTTTTTTTGCATCTTGTTTTCTAAAATAGATTAAACAAATTATATATGAAGTTAACATGGTTGATTTTGGTACTTCTGGACAGAAGTGGGCGATCTTTCTGCCCGCAAAATCCAGTGGTTCTTTCACACAGGGCATAAAGGTCACTTTTAACTAATCCTTGCTATTTGGCAATAACTGTGACAAAAATTGGGCTTTCTCCTGGAGCTGCTTTCCTGACACGCTCATGAGCGGGTCAGAGCAGAGAAGTCATTCTTCCAACGTCACTATGTTTGTGAGGTCATCACGATGACCCCTAACCCCCATTCTCACTCACTGCCTCAGGACCACTACCCCAGTTCAACAGTGCCCTGTGGTAATTACAAAGCAAAAATAATAATCTTTCATGTTTTAGAACATTTCAAAGTCTGTTTTGCCTTTCTTTGAATTATACAGTGAGAGCAGAATAAGGGTTAGATTAGGGACTTACACCTCAGAGGGCTAAGTCAGAAACATGAACTGTATACCAACGATGGGCACACTAATGTAGAAGTACCTTAAACCTGCATTTTTTCAGCGGCCTCCAGAGGGTCAATTCCTCTGGTTCCAAAGAAATCTTGTTGTATAGAAATCTATACGGAAATGATTCGGCGTCTCTCTGGATCTATGACCTCAATAAACCCTTTCGTGATACGTTTATGGTTTTAGTTACCAGTTAAAGACATATTTAAAGCAACTGAATTGAACAGATTTTTTTTACATAGCACCTAATCACAACAAACAGCCACCTAAAGGGGCTTTAAAGGGAGTTTTTCCTTCCCACTGTCGCCAACTGCTTGCTCATAGGGGATGGTTTTGATTGTTGGGTTTTCTCTATAATTATCATATGAGCTTTATCTTACAATATCAAGTGCCATGAGGCGATTGTTTGTTGTGATTTTGTGCTATATAAATAAAAAAAATTTAATCGTAATGAGAAACAGCATAGAACAAAAACCGGGAAAAAATCACCTCTTTTATTGCCCAGAACATTTAAACAACACATTTAACACCCTTTTCAGAACATAATGAATAGCATAATTATTCCTTTGCCTGACTTGTCAGAGTTACTGCTCACAAATGCAATAAATAAGTCACCTTGATGAGCCTCTTGCATGTCCGGTCCTGTGTGTATAATAAAACATTAAGAAGCACTTGCCATATTACGAATGTCTTCTTGGGTTAAATTTCTGCTTTTATGCTTTGTGAAACTGTGTAGCTATAAGCTCAGGAAGGACTGTGTTGTTGTAGCAAGCAGTTGTAATTTCATCTCTGATATTTGAGTCAGGGATTTTTGATTGGTATAGTGTTGGTGCACTGGTGTAATTATCTTATTATAATATGCGGAAAGAGTGGGGTTTGTTCTGTGTTTAAGTTAGTTAAGGAAACAATGACTCAGTCATTAAGCATATCAAACAGCATTGGGTTCATGGAGCCTGAATTTCAGGAAGTGCATGCCTCGACATATTTACGCAGCCACGCATATGAGCAGAGGTTAGAAGAGTGTTAGTCATTTGCGCACAATATGTTTTAGTGAACTCTCTCTTCTATCATGACAGTCAGAAATTTGTATTTGCTTCTGTAAATGATGCAGCTTATTATCTGACTTCCCCATTTACAGCTCTGCAGGTCTTGGCCTCCATCATGTTACCAGAAAAGCAGTTCTACTGCCCCGTCTGTGTGCAGGTGTTCACAGACCCGGTGACTACTCCCTGTGGACACAACTTCTGTCAAACCTGCATTAAGAGCAAGTGGGACAGCGGTAATGTCTGCCAGTGCCCCGCCTGTGACAGATCATTCCCTTCAAGGCCAGAAATAAGCATAAACATAGCTTTCAAAGAGCTAGCAGACACATTTAAACAGATGATAGTCTGCTCATCAACCACAACGTTGTCTGCAGCCCAACCGGGCGAGGTGGTGTGTGACGTCTGCGCCGCCACTTCCCGGCAGGTGAAAGCACTGAAGTCCTGCCTGGTGTGTCTGACGTCGTACTGTGAAGCCCATCTGGAACCTCACCAGAGGGTTGGCACGCTGAAGCTGCACAAGCTCATGGAGCCCGTGAAGAACCTGCAGGACAGGATGTGTAAGAAGCACGAGCGGCTGCTGGAGATGTTCTGCAGGGATGAGCAGAAGTGCGTGTGCCACTTTTGCACTGAGACTGACCACAGAGATCATCAGGTCGTTTCCATAGAGGACGAGTGTACGGAGAAGAAGGTGTGTGTCGCACTCTTTAAACTGTATTCAGCTAGAACATTTAGGTTATATTTATATATCTGCAGTTCCTGTTGTATGAGCTTAGTTTTTTATCAGTGAAATCTGCTGAACAAACTACTGAACTTTTTATTGAACTATTGCCAACTTTTGTGAGGACCCTATTTGCCACATTCCTCATCTACAGTCTGTACTGTCGAATGTTCTGTAATGCCTTTTAGGTCCAGATTAAGAAGAGTGAGGCTGATTTTCAACAGATGATCCAGGAGCGGCTGAAGAAAGTGGAGGAGATTAACAACTGCCTGAAACTCAGCACGGTGAGCAGCAATGAAAATATTCCTTATTTGGATTTCTCTTACTGATTTCCTGTTTTAGGCAAAGTCAGAAATGTGTTTAGAAACTCTGAAATGACACTGTGAAGCCCTAGACACTTAAGTGTGAATGTGTTGTGTGGTTGGTGTTGGATGGTGGTCTGAAGGGCCGTAGGTGTGGATTGGCAGCCATGCTTCCATCAGACTGCCCCAGGGCAGCTGTGGCTACATTAGTAGCTTACCACCACCAAGTGTGATTGAGGTGTGAATGAATAGTGCACAAAACTGTAAAGCATCTTTGAGTACCGGGAAAAACGATATATAAGTGTAAGCATTGTTAGGGACACGTTTAAATAAACATTAGCTCTTATACAAACAGTTTTGCTAACCCACCACTGCAATCTTGTTCTAGTTTCTATTTTATTTCATTTTATTATGCTTGTTAGAAACAGGTCCATTAAAGCCATAACTACTGCTCACCAATATTGCTCACATGTAAACAACACGGTTGCCTCATGACTATAATGATGCTATAACACATTAATATCAGCACATTACATAGTATGGGTACATTATGTGCTAATATTCCTGTACACACATGAAGCTAGTTGAAGTTGAAGCTAAATATAAAAATGTAAAACAATGGACTTTTTTTCTAAAATGAATTCCATTTTTGGTAGTGACAAATTTTGGGAGAGGACTGTTATTACAACGTACCAAAAATACAAAATGAACATTGAGTATTCCGGTTCTAAATATAGGTCCTTTAAGTACAGAGCAAGATAAAAGAGAAAACTAATTTTAATCAAATTCCAACTCTGAATTTGAACCGATTCAGCAGAATGGTCCATAAACAGAGACTTTATTGCATGTTCAGTTGCAATAAGATTGGCAAAAAAATTAGTTTCATGAAAAAAGGATCTAAAGTAGAGTTGCTCTCTTCACCCAGGGCTGTGGCTCAGGTGGTAGAATAGTTGTCTACCTTGTAGTATCCTTGGGAAAGATACTGAAACCCTGTGAATGAAAGCACTGTCTGAATAATACCAAAATATTTGCCTAGCAAAGGAGGCAGGGATCTCTCCAAATGCAGAGCTTCAGTGGACCAGGATAAAATAAAACTATAAGAAAATGTATGGCAATTTTGTTTTTCTTTATTTATAAATTTAAAAAGCCCAAAACATAAATCTAAATACAAAACGGAATTTAAAAAAAACACAAGAAACACACAGACAGGGAATGGTATGATGCAAAACTACAGATGACAGAATTACACATACCAGGACACATGGAAAGAGTAATAAACAATACACAAGGAATAGTCTTAAAATTGGGACTCCAGAACCATGAATATTACAAAACCCCAAAGAACTATGAACACTACAAAACTCAAAACAGTGGCTCCAAGACCCAAGACCCGGGGATCATGCCATCAGGTCAGGTCATTTAAGTCCATGGGAAAATGGCTCTTAGTTTAGCCCCCTTTGTCTGTGAGCACGCTCCTGATCAGATTATCAACTCTATCCCTATTTTCAGGTCATACTGACACTTAAACCCATTATTAAATTACGGTCATTCAAAAGGGTCAGAAAGAAAAATTCTCCAAGATGTAACACTTATGATTGACCCTTGGTACAATCAAATAATGCTACGAGGATTTAAGGATTTTGGGGGCTGAATCACTGGCTTGGGTTCTTTGTGTTGTTTATTGATCCATTCTTGTGCAGTTTTTGCAGCATGATAGGGTACATGGTCCTGCTGGGGAGACCAGAGCGTCTGGGAGTGCCTTGGGGCTCTTCAGCAATGTTTAGATGGGCCTTTTTTTTCTTTCATGAACATTCAAGGATGTAGATTTTTTCAGCAGATCACTAAATTACAAGAAGACAGTCAGTGGTTTGAATATCATGGTGGATCTGTGTAGTGTTTAAAGTGCTTTCTGTAGTAGTTTTGAAATGCATATTGTGAACTGCAGGAAATCACAAATGGACCCATGGGAAGACAAAGACGATAAAATATCACCAAACATAACACCTAACTTCTTATTTTCCTCAAGATAAGTGCAGAGAAGGAGATGAAGGAGAGCGATCGTCTCTTTGCGTCTCTGGTTCACGCCATCAAAGAGAGACAAAATGAAGTCAATGGCGAGATAAAGGAGAAGGAGAAGGCAGTGGAGAGGAGGGCGGAGGAGCTCATCAGTGAGCTGCAGCAGGAAATTACTGAGCTGCAGAGAAGAAACACTGAGATGGAGGAGCTGAGGAACACTGAGGACCACCTGCACCTCCTACAGGTTAAACTAGTGAAATAATGCAGGTTTTAAAATTAGAGTGATATTGATTACATCGTTAAGCATCACGTCAGTGTTTAATTTATTTATTTTTTTAATCTCATCTTTACGTGTCTGAAATATTGAATGTTTTTTTGTTTAGTTACAGAGTTTCCATTTAGCTTTTCTCCTGTTTAGTGTAAAAGTACTATATTACTCACAATAATTAGTGTTATTACATTGTCTTTACTCTCTTTCCCACTGGTAAAGTGTTTGCCGTCTATTGCATCGCCTCCACCCACCAAAGAGTGGATGGAGATCAGCATACCTCCTGAGCTATGTGTGGGGACAGTGAGGAGAGCATTGTCTCAAGTGGAAAAGACCCTGATGAATGAAATGGACAGTTTGAAGAAAGAAGGTAACATGAACATATCAACAAGTACTGTATCAAGTATCGGAACAACAACAACAGAACTCAGTTTATTTTTTTAATGGAGGCTCCTACTGAACATGCCAGAACTTATCATTTCCTTATGTTTATGACAGAGATGAAGAGGATGCAGAAATATGCAGGTATGAGCACATTCAAATGCATAAATAAATAGCATTGCATTGCTTTCTCTCAGAATTTAGGCAAACACGTTCTTTATGATGGATTGCTCACACAGGTATACTTGTAAAGATACTAGTAAAGATGTGCCTAAAGAAGTTATCTAAAATTTGGTAGGTGTTGGAAAAGGATCCATCCATCCATCCATCCATCCATCCATCCATCCAAAAATTTGATCAGGATAAACTTCATAAACTTCAAACACTAGAATACAAAAAAGCTAAACAGAAACAGAAACTCAAATACATTAACTAAGGATTCAAAAGTCAGAGATCGCACAAACCTTTTGGACCACGAGGGGAAAAGACTTCTGTTAAAGTTTTATTGCCTTATGCAAACCAACTCTGGCTGGTTGCAGATGCATTCAAGGAAAGTTTTTTCATCTTACCTTCTAGTTGACGTGGTTTTAGACGCTGACACCGCCCATCCAAACATCATCTTGACAGCTGATGGGAAGCAAGCGGGCCGTGGCGAGCTTCTGCACATTGTTCCAGACAACCCACAACGCTTCGACCCCGTCATCTGTGTTCTGGCCAAGCAAGGCTACATCTCGGGAAGGTTCTACTTTCAGGTGAACTACTTTATTATAAAATCCCAGAAATTCAAAACACCTGTTTTTAGTCTTACGAATTGTTATGCTTGGTTGTTAATCAGGTTTCAGTGGGACAAAAGACCTTCTGGGATCTGGGAGTGGTCAAAGGGTCCGTCAACAGGAAGGGTATGATCACCTCCAAGCCAGAGAATGGCTACTGGACAGTGCGTCTGAGGAGTGGCAACGAATATCGAGCTCTGGACTCCCCCTCAGTTCGTCTTTCTCTTAAGGAGAAGCCGGAGACTGTGGGAGTCTTTACGGATTATGAGGAGGGCATAGTGTCGTTCTTCGATGTGGAGACCAGATCTCACATCTACACCTTTACTGGGTGCTTATTCTCTGAGAAGATCTTCCCCTTCTTCAGCCCGGGCGTTTGTGACGAAGGAAAGAACAAGGCGCCGTTGATAATCACAGCTGTCAATCACGAGGCATAGCCTTTACCTCCCTTGTGAAGGTGCAAGGGATATTTTGTTTTTAACCAAACTGAAATTTAATTTTAAAGCTTTTTTGGTATTTGGGTTAACAGATAAATCTTATTGCATTAACCTGCATTAGTATTGATGGGAATGGTGACAGTGGTGCTTATTGTTAAAGAGCCTTTCTCTAATTTATTTGCAGTTCTTATTGTAAAACCTTTTTGGACTCAATGCAAAAAAGATTTCAATGGTAATTTTTTGGGAACTAACCCTGGTCCATGGCAGTATAGAAGCAGCTTACCATTAACACATCAACCTGCTGCGACCTGAGCTCTTGTTTGGGATGCAATTTTTAATTTCTCCTAACTATGTGGGATTAGTTGGCCCTGATGAGTGCAAACTAAACTTCATCTTTGATGTTAAATTAATGACAAACTTAATGCACTTAAATGCATAACAAAAGTGCAGAATCCCCAATTTGTGATGCAGCAGCAACCTTTGGCTGTTTCCACACCTGCTTTGTATTTGTTTTATTGTATTTGTGTCATTGTATAAAAATGTTTAATGGTGCTAACAAATTCATCACACCTATACAGACAAGTACATGTACACCTCTGAGCCTTACCCAACCCTATAGACTCAATTACTCAATTACTGGTGCGTATTTACTGTGTTGCTTGTTAGTTAACCAAAGGAAAGAGAGACAGAGAGAGACGTGAAAACTGGCATGACTATCAGTTTTGATCAGTGTTTTGTGGTGATTTGTTTTTTAAATAAACTTTTGCATCAGCCCCAGCAGAACTCACAGTGTTTACATGTGCTTTGCATTCACAGAACTCTTTGAAAAAAAACATGAAAGGGTCATTGATGCAGGAGGACCTATCTGCCCTCTGTGAGCGGGACAGGACTTCTGAGTTATGTCCTCAGATATGAAAATATTCTTAAAAGACAGACATATAATAAGTCATTGTCTCTGCAGCCTAATCAGCTTTTATGGCTACTTGGCAGGTGTGGAACAAATGTAAAATATTCAGACTTTCTTATCTTGCAAGCATGTTATAGGAAACTTACTGCTCACGAAAGCATTTAATATTTGAATGGTATTTGTTACTACGTGATGATGTAAATCACTCTTAAAGAAAATATGAAATATTTAGCTGCTAAAGGCTCCATAGATGGTTACCTTGTCGCCAATTTAAGCATCTGTTCTTGTTTGAGCTGATTTTAAGCTTGAGTTGACAAAAGTGGTTAAACTGAACCAAAATGTAGACTGACCTGCTCTAAAAACAAAACAGCAAGCTGAAAGATACTAAAAGTCTCAGCAGAGATGAAGAAAGCTGCGGGGTCAGTTAGTAACTCTCTGCAGGTTTAGATACCTTTAAGATAAAAAATAGTTCTTGATTGAGTTTCTGCAGTGCCTCAAGATTCAAAGATTCAAAGCTTTTATTGTCATATGCACAGTGAAGAAACATTGTTTTCCTGTACAATGAAATTCTTACTTTTCTTACTAAATTCTTTCTAAAATAGAAAGATAAATAAAATTAGCATGCAGTAAAAAATTTATATATACATATATATATATATATGTATTGAGGAATAAGTTATGTACATTGCGCAAATATAATTTGTGCTGCAACAGTCTGTGGCCCGTGCGGGGTCTGAACATACATGTGCAGATGTATGCAGACAGATAAGCAGTGACAGTCACTGTGTGTTAAATGCAGATCACAGGCATGCAAAACTTTTTCTTTTTTTTCCTTATCATCTCACTGAGAGATATCTTCGAGGGAACAAAAGTAGATTTTTGCATCCACATCTGAGTACATAAGACTTGGAAATCTAGGCAGCCACCTGCTTTAAATTTGTAGAAAAAAGAGAAGACTACACCCAGCTTTTCACATCAGAGCGGTCTCCATTAAAGGTAGGAGTGATTGGTGGCATTTTTAGTCCTGATATTTGAACACAGTCCATCTTTCTGCGTTTATACGAGCGTATGTTCATGTCTTTGTGAAACCAGAGAGAAATGGAGAAGAGTGTGATTGTCATCTTTATACTCTTAGGTGAGGAGGTTTACTACATCTTTTTCCAACTGCTTTTAAATGATCAATGATCTAAACCGGTACTGAGATGTTAAAGGAAAGACCTAGAATGTAGACAAGCTGTAATACAAAATAATCTTTGGCATTATCCGCAGGTCTGTGCCATTTCTCCTTCTCGTTTTATTCCCCTCTGTACCATTTTATCAGTGACACCAAAGACTGGCCCACAGCCCAGCAGTACTGTAGAGCGAAATACACTGATTTGGCAACAGTCACTGATGAGAATGACTTGGAGAAATTAGCAGGTCTGGTGTCTGGTGGTACCTATGTGCACATCGGTTTGTACAGAGACTGGGGCTGGTCACGGTCTGCAAGTGATGATTATCAAGAAGGAGAACCTGCCTACTGGAACTGGGCAAGTGGTGAGCCCAGTGTTAATTTCTGTGGGAGCATGTCAGCAACAGGGACATGGTCTGCTACCAACTGCAACACGGTTTTGGGTTTCTTCTGCTACAATGGTAAGATTATTAAATATATATTACTTTTTGATTGGCATGAGATACAGATTGTTTTTCGAATATATTTAGCATGGACACACATAAATGATGAAGGTTAAGCTGCCTTAGAGACACTATAAACTAAATAATAATAATAATATAATAATAGAAAATGAACACAAAAAATAAACAAACACGTTGCAATTAGATTTCTCATCACTGAAAGTTTTACAAAACAACAACAAAAGGACACTTGAGGAACTTTTTAGTGATCTTGTTGGTTTTATTCTCCTGGATTTTGACTTTTATGAAACTTTAATGAAGTTGGTAGATGGTGCCGAGGGCTGGAAAAACATCTGCTTTATTTTGTTTAGGATCAAATTCTCGTCTTCAACAAAGACAATGCAGTGAATTACAGACCAGGTTACACAATAGTCTCTGGAGCTTGAAGAAAGGCAACTGGACTTCTTTTTTCGTTTCACCTCTCATCCCAAAGGCTTAAACAGTTCTCTACCAAATGGTGGAGAGACCATCCAGGGCACCCACAAGGGTTTAAATACCTGGGTACAGTTGCCTTTTTTCAAGCTCCAGAGTCGACTATGACCTGGATGACTGAGAATCAAAAAAGACAGTTTACATGATTTTTTTTAAAAGCTAAATTTTAAAGCTTCATTGCTGACATATAATTATCAAAGTTTATGCATGTATCATTAAATTATAGAGAATTATTAGAGAAATATGATACAGCAGCTCTTGGTATTTGTTTTATATTATTCTGGAAACACAATAGAGAACTTAAGCATAACCGACCTCTGAACCCAAACCCGTGACTTATTTTTATGCTGACTAAATGAACATTTGTTCATACAGTCTGTATTTTCTTTCTTTCTTTGTTTGTTTTTGTAGCACTTGCCGCTGACATTTCTCAAAGGTTTATTCTGAATTCCACCCCCATGACCTGGCTCGCTGCTCAGACCTCCTGCAGGAGTCAGTACACAGATCTGGCCCGAGTGCGAAACCAGCAGGAAAATGATGTGCTGCAAATATTGGCATTGGGCCAACAGGTGTGGATCGGCCTGACGAGGATGTCTTGGAAGTGGTCTGATGGGAGTGAACCTTCATTCATACCGTGGGAACTCTCCGTGTTGCAGTCAGCTGATCTGCTTGATTGTGGCGCAGTTGAGATCAGCAGCAATCCTCTTGGGCTGGTACAAAGACGCTACACTGATCTGCAGCCCTTCATTTGCTACAGTGGTAATGGGTTCTTTCTTCTCTCATAAACCACAAACTGTGACATGTAAGAATTATGTATGTACATATGACAAAAAAGTCACGTTTTATATGAGCAAAGGACTGATCTGTAATACACACACACACACATATATATACACATACATACTTACACACATATAAATATATATACACACACACAACTTTCTATAATTCTAGAAAATAAATAAATAGAAATAACAATTTTGAAAAGCTATAAAAAGTGTGAAAGAAGTAGACTGAAATTTTTTTCATAATTACTTATTATATAATATATAATATAAATATAAAATATATAATATAAATATATAATATTATAATTTTCACTGTTATAATCAGAAATGAGGACGATGAACTTAAATTAAAGAGGATTTAATGATTTTGCCAGCTCCGCGGAAGAAGTACTCGGTGAGAGTGAATCTGGCTGTTCCCGACTCCTCTGTGGACATGACGGACCCGACTGTGAGGGAGTCCATCTTGAAATCGGTAACTTGTGTAAAGTCATAAAATGTCAAGTTTATTTATTAAGAACGCCTTCCAGATATTTTTAAGACAGTCTATGAGGATGTACATCCCCTCTGTACGTACCTCTGTACCTTCCTGTAGTTTCCAAGAAAACCATGTTGACGCTCTCAATAGTGAGCGTCACACATAGCTAATATTTTACAGTACCAGGCAAATGTTTGCACTCTGCCATTGCTTTGAATGGGTGAGTGTTTGCCCAACCATTTCACTGGTAATGTATTATATTCATACAAATTTATCAGCATTACCCTGTGACTCATTTGTTTAAGTTTTTAAAGAGACATTCCACACTCAGACACTTTATTAGGTACACCTTGCTAGTATTTGGTTGCACCCTTTTTTTCTTCCAAAGTGCCAAAGTTTTTCATGGCACAGAAGGTGCTGGAAACATTCCTCGGGGATTTTGGTCCATATTGACATTATAACAACAGCTGTGCTGCTGCAGATTTGTCCGCTACGCATCCTGTTCCACCACATCCCAAAGGTGCTCTGTTGCATTAAGATCTAGTGACTGTGGAGGCCTTTTGAGTACAGCGAATTCAGTTTCATGTTCAAAAACACAGTTTAAGATGATTTGAGCTTCGTGACATGGTGCGTTATCCTGCTGGAAGCAGCCATCAGCACATGAATACACTGTGGTCATAAAGAGATTACCATGCTCCCAACAACAGTCAGTAGGCTGTGGTGTTTAAATGCTCAGTTGGTACCAAGGGGCCCAAAGTATTTCCCACATCATTACATCACCAGCAGCAGCCTGAACCCTTGGTACACAGCGAAATGGATCCATGTTTTCATTTATTTTACATGAAATTCTGACCCAATCATCTGAGTGTCACAGGAAAATTTGAGACTTGTTAAACCAGGCAACATGTTTCCTTCTCCTTTTTTCCAATTTTGGTGAGTGAATGTGAACTGTAGACTCAGTTTCCAGTTCTTAGGAGTGTGGTTTTCTGACGCTGTAGCCCATTAATGATGCTCTTCTGCATACCAAAGTCAAAGTTCAAAGTGATGTAAATCACCTTTCTTTCCATTTTAATGCTCAGTTTGAATTTCAGCAGATCATCTTGATCATGTCTACATGCCTGAATGCGTTGGGTTTCTGCCATGTGATTGACTGATTAGATATTTGTTTTAACTAGTAGTTGAACAGGTGTACCTAGTGCCTGGTGAGTGTATAATGTGTGAGTGTATAACTATTAATTTCTCATTTCTGTTGCACAGGTTAAACAAACATTGGGAGGTTCATCTGATGATGTAAATGTGAGCTGGCAGAAACTTCCAGAAAAGAAAAAACGCCTAAAGAATGAGGAATGTACCCCTTAATTTACACTATTTGTTTCAATATCTACATAAACGAGGCTTAATATCATAAAAAGCCTTTGGCATATTAGTTGTCTAGTTTGTGAAAGTACGAAAACAAGATATACTACTATGCTACTAAATGCTACTATAATTTATGAAAAAAATGCAAAAATTATGCAATTGATTTGTTCTTTATTCCTCAAATTATAACTGCATATTTCCTTGTTTTATGTTGGAGTGCATTTAACTGTACAACAAAGACCTAAATGAGTGTAAATATCCAGCGCTATTTTTTTAGTTATGACTGTCCCCGTCAGGGATGAGTTCTATTTGTCCCAGCAGAGATAATCAAATTTGAAACTTAGCATCTACTTTGAATTGAGTTCAAGTACATTTTCATGTAGTTTACATCCCTCGATGCAGGTTCTAGAAGACCTGATCATGGCATAAAGTTAGAACTAAAGTTCAGAACAAACTGAAGATAATTACATTTATATTAAATCCTGCTGTGTGATTGTGCTTGTGTGGCCCATTTTAGTCTGAATCTGCATATTAATTTAAGACGCTTCCAGTTATTTAATGATTATAAATGAAAAAAGCTTGTTTGGTTCTTTTTGGCAGCATGTCTTTACAACAGTAATTTAAATTTTTCCTGTTTTAATGTTTTGTTTATTCAATATTGTTATATTTAAAATATATGAATGTTGCTCTCTTATGTCAAGTGTAACTACATGTAATTAGAAATGGTGTGATCTAACTTTGCCTTGGAGAGTGTACTTTCTGAAGAATTTTCCTTTTATTTATATGTTATTGATTCTGCTGTGTGTGCAGACTGGACAGCTGCTCACGTCGACTCGCTGCCTCGTTTCCTCTTGGAGACATTGTTAGACAGTAACTGACCAAAAGTAAATTTTTTTTTTTTAAGTTTTCTTTGCACTGTGCATGCGGAAATAATTTTATTATAAACATTAAAGATATAGTGAGTTATACTGTTGAGTTTTTTATTATTTGATTTTAAGTGATTGCTGCTCACGATCATTCACGATTTCTTTCTCAAGGATGATGGTTCCCCACTAGCCTTCCAGGGTCTAATAATCCACTGAACTCTTCTTAAACCAGTTTTTCCAAAGTAATTCCAAAAACCTCCTTAATTTTTTTCTGTGCTTGATGGAGCCCAATAATGTGGCTCCTCTGAAACAGAGTAACATACTTAATAATTTTCTGCTCACACACAAACACACACACCCCTACACACACACCTGTAAAGCTTGTTGCTGTAGCTTCACTTTGGCGCCACCTGGTGGTACAATAACACACAGGCACCCCTATGTTTCAATGAGATTGTTCTTGTTATTAAACACCTATTTAATAGAAACATAACATGAAACCAGCAACAATTAAATAAAATAAGCCAATAAATAAAATGTTGACTCCATGATGACAGTGGGGCTCCTCTGTTGCAGTGCTGAGAGAAATGTTGCTCTCTCTGATATCTCAGTAAGATGGAGAAGAAAGATGTTTTTGTTTAAGCCTGAAATGTGAAACCAAATAGATTTTTTTTCTTACAAAGGACTTGGTGTTTCAATCCCTGAAGCTTCAGCACTCTCTGTTGATGTTATGGTGACCACCAGGTGGAGCAAGCAACCCAGGACATTATCAGTTTTGATCCACAGCCTCATCATGTCATGCCTGGGGTGGTTTGGGGTTGTTGTGATTTCTTCCCCTTCCCTTTCTTTTGTTTGTCTTTGTTGTGGGCAGGACCACGGAGCCTGGAGTGGAGGCGGTTTTGGGAGACTCCTCCTTCGGGGCTGGCATTCTGCTTCGCAGGCACCCAGCTGTGGGTCGTTTGCTCATCCAGCTCTCCCTGCTTAAGATGGAAGCAGACAGTCACTCTCTGTTGGATCATTGCCTGGCTTCCACGTGTGTGATCCCGTTTGCGTTGCTGCTAAGGCTTTCTCTTCTCTGCCTGGCCGTCTGCTGTCTCCCTCGGTCTGCTCCCTGCCTCCTTCACGGACAACTCTCTCATGCTCTGGATGCTCTGCTCGAAGGCCTGTGTTCCGGACATCCCCTGTCCCTTAAACC
>VUQK01021579.1:36386-55947 GCA_015106715.1 Bujurquina vittata | reverse complement strand
GCAATAGGACAAATATGTTTTACTTAGCCAAGAGAGATCAAAAACATTACATTTAGATTGTGCCTCATAACGGCGGCGACCAGCCAGTGAGTTTCTACCAGTGTTAATTTTTTTCAGAAAATTTAGATTTAGTTTTATTCATAGTCTTTTGATGAAAATGTAATTTGGTTTTAGTCATAATTTAGTCATCTGAATAGTTTTAGTTTTAGTCTAGCTTTAGTCGACTAAATAGCATGAGAATTTAGTCGACTAAATCTACAGTCAATTCAGTCGACTAAAATATAAAGGGTGTAAAATGTAAATGATTTTTCCCTTTAATTTTGTTATTAAACACACTTACACAAAATTAATCACAAAAAGTTATGGAATATTAATATTAATATTATTAATATTAGCATTTCACCTGCTTCCCACACACCTGATCATTAACACCAACTTACTGAGATAATACAGCGTTTTACAGCAGGACACACTCTGAAAGGTACAGGGCAGTGTTCAGGACTAAGATTAGGAAAGGCGAAGTAATTGCAACAATGTGCATGTTTTCCCATGGTTTGTGTTTTCATATATTTTTATTAGCGCTAGGACTCAATTAAACATTTTAATCGAGTTAATTACAGGGTCTGTAATTAATTAATCGCAAACAACACTTTCAATTACAAATATCCTTTTGCTACTAAAATTTTGAATGAATATGTATATATAAGCATATGCTTGTGTAGATATGTAAGTATATGCTTAACAACAAAAATTTTTATTGCTTTTTGAAATGCTTTTTTTTTAATTACTTTTAAAGCAACAGTTTGGGCAAAGTGCTATTATAGCTATTCAGATTTCAAGTACTTCAGGAACCCCTGATCGTTTAACTTACTTGAAAAATAAAAAAATAAATGTAAACAGCCCGCAAGACAATATTGATAATATTTATTTACTTATTTTGGACATTATCCCCATGTCTTTGAACATGTGGGAGGAAACCGACGCAGACACGGGGAGAGCATGCAAACACCAAACAGAGAGGCCCGGGCCAAGGTGGAACCAAACCCAGGCCTTTCAGATATTATTCTAACTGTGAGGCAGCAGTGCTAACCATAGTGCTAACCACTGTGCCACCGTGATGCGTAAGTTTCTTACGGGTACTCCTGTTTCCTCCCACATTTGTAGCTTTAACTACTGTATACAACAGCAGTCTTTTCAAAAGTCCCATCAGAATGTTTTTTAAAGCTAAAGTTGTCCCTCAGTGGACCAAGAGAAGCGGCTTTGTCGCCCATCGTTGTTGTTTGCAGATGCGTTGTTGTCGCTTGTGTGATTTACAAGCATGCTAAAACACGAGAATGCAAAGGTTCTGCCTCCAAACTTTTTAAAAATGTGATTAATTGCAATAAAAATGTTAAAGCGCTAAAATCTTTCTTTGTATGTGGCTGCTCTCTAGCCACATGTAAAATACAATATTCTTTTTTCTATTACATAACCTCCAAAATTACTGACTGTACCTTTTAACACAAGGATGCACATCCACTACTAAAGGTCCACGGGGACTCTTTAAGAACCTGAAGCTACAGATTAAAAAGGCCTCTTCCTTCAGTTCTGACTTTTCTGTCTTAGACTCAAGTCAGACAGACTTAGAGCCTAGTTAGGGACCATCTCACAACCTCCGGTCAGGAGGGCAAAATGTGTGTTCTCCAACCAGTTTCAAATGGTTTTTGGCAATCAATAGTCTGAAATTAGCAAAATCCAGCAATCGCTCACAGAAAACAAATTTCTCTAGCATCTAGAGTTTGCAAGGTGGTTGCCGACCAGGTCTCTTGACCTGTGCAACTGAGGCCGTAGGAACTTAGTAGTAAAATTGAAACATGGCAAATATTTGTGACTTCATATAGGGCATTTTTCCACCTCTATAAACAAGTAAATATACCGATTAACTTAAAACTTTTTCTTGGGAACATAAGTTATAAGACCATGAGTTAAATGGTCTAGAATCCCATTATTCCTTTGCAGTATTTGCTCATTTCTCGCAGGACACAATCTTTTAGCTTTACCTTTCTGCATCTAAAGTGAGAAATTTCTCTCTGTGTCTCTGTGTTCTTCTTAATTGTGCATCTGATCTGCTTCATTCTTTGCAGGTGAATTTCTGGTGACCTAAGGCAATGAAGTGTTGAGTACGAAGTAGGTCGGACGAGCATTTGTCAAGAAAGATGAAAAGAGATGCATGAAACAGCAATAAGCATCTATGTTAAGGCTGGGGTGAATCATCAGTTTAACCGACGTCACTGACTACAACACTGACGCATCAGAAAGATCCGCGATGACCACGTGGTCATAGCATGTTCGCTTTTACAGGAGCTCACAGTGAGGATGATAGAAGTTAGTTCTGTACTGTATTAGCAAAATGAAATCCCAGGACACCAGAACAGGAGAATTAATGGCTGATACAAGAACAAGGCTGACAGTAGTATCAACATTACCTACTTTGCAAAGAATAAAAAAACTACTTCATGTCTTCAAACAAGCAGACAATACTTCTTTATTAAGCTCCTGAGACTCTGCGTCCACATACGGGGACAATACATTTTGGCTTTGCTGCACCTTATAGTTCATTGTGCTCAATAGTATTTTATACTTTGTTAAGTCATGTTGTTTTTGTTGTGTTATTCTATAAAATAATCCCAGTGTCCACATCTGAGGACATCTTTTTTTTTTCTGACAAAAGTATGCAACAACCATTTAACATAATACAACTTCCTGTTCAAAGAAGAAGCTTAATTTATATACATATCCGTTTTATCTAATCACAAATATTTATGAGAAATTGAAAATGCATTGCAAACAGGAGCTCGGGTCTCAGGAGGTTAAGGTTTACATGAATTTGTTTAATGTTAAACAATTTCGCATGATTTGCTAAATCAGAAAGGATGTATTGTCAGAATATCCTCTAGGGAATATGCAACTGGGTATTTACCTCTGTGTGCAGAGGCAGTGGAGCTGCCAGCCAGTGGGCTTGGCAAGGAGGGAAGGATCGTTTTCAAAAGTTTCTAATTTAACTGCTGCAGCTTTTGCAAGATGGTGTTCAGAAGAACTCATAACCTTCAGCCAAGACAGATTTTGCAAGTGGACGCCATTGAGGCTGAAAATGAGAAAACAACTGCACACAGTGGGAATGTACACACAGTGGATGCTTTAGCAGGCACCATTACAAGATTTAAAAGACTGGAAAGGGGATAAAGGCAAAAGATGTGGAACTAACAAGATGAAGGCATAATGCTGGGAAAGCAAGAGTATGAAAGAGAACAGTCAATTTCACTGCTGCAAAAGAAGTCTTGAAAGCTATGCTGATGACAGGAGATGCATCATCTGGCTCATTTCTAAGTTGTCATTCAAGGAGTGTTTCCTTTTCAACTTTTGAGATGTAAAACATGAATTTAATGAGAACCTACACTTGACTTCTTTGGATTGGAAACTATTCCATGTCCTTCACTAAATTTAATGTATTTAAGTAAATCCCATTTACATTTTTTAATACAAGTAGGACCGACATGGTGTGTCAACATTTCCATAACTAGTTATTCTATAGACATGGAAAGTAATATTTGCCTTATTGTGAAAGAAACAGAGGAGAAGAACACGTTTCAGTTCAGATCTGGAGGCGCTCGGCTCTGGGTGATCGCTGTATGTGAATGTACGTACTGCCACAGAACTCTCCATTATCTCAAAATGACAGCTAAATTGGCCCGTCAACAAAGCTGCATTCATCTTAGCAACTTCACTGGTGCATTAGTGCATCTTCCAAACATAGATGAGGGATATGGGGCATCTCTTCCATTCTGGAAGCCACAGGGGAAAATTAGAGAGTTTCTGAGTGCAGCACTATTTAAACAAGCACGCTTGACTATTGGTTGCTTCCTTTCGCTTGTCAAAATCCCAGTCGGGCTCCTTAAGTATTTTTATAACTGCCTAAAGATGAAGAGGAAAAAAAACTGAGCCCGGTACATCCGGGGAACAAAGCTCTGACAAAAAACGGCAGCACAGAATTGATGGTGTGTTAAAGGATTTCTTTTTACTTCTTCAAGTTCTGTTTCCCTTGTGGCTTAAGTGAGGTTTTGGGGAGCTTTTTTTTCCCCTTTTTTTCCCATTTATTATAAAACTGAAAAACTATCTACCCACGCATTTGGATCATCACTTTATTATTCCAGTCAGGATCTGTCCTTGTATATTTTGACATAAACTACTGCAAATGTTAACAGTTTTGATTTTAGATGCTTCAAATCAGAAGGAAGAATGTGAATGGATTTCTTATCTACTGACTTATCTCCAGTACTTAAGCACATAGCTTAAGGTAGTAGCTGAAAACTCGACTGAATTTTGTTTGAATAGGAAGAAAGAAAGAAAGAAAATTCTGGATATATTGAGAGAAAATTCCTCCTCTCTAAGATGCTGAATGAGTGCCCATACGATGCGCCTCCGCTTGTACCTGGAGCATAATTTTATATCCCTGAGAGACTTGTAAATTTCTTCAAGAAATGCTGCATAATGTTCTCTTGGCAACATTTGGTCGAACATCGTTATTCACCAAGATTGCACTAAAAATGTCCAAATAATGGAAATCGTCAAGTTGACATGATATAGGCTCTAAACTCTATTTCGTCTAGTGTGACCAGCAGTTAATAAAAAGTCTTGATTTTATTTTTTACAGCCAGGGAGGATATAAATATAGACCTTTGATTCTCAAGGTTACATTCAATATTCTAAAACTTCTGTAAATATATTCCAACTTCATTCTACATATTCAGATGATTTTACATAAATCTATTAGGAACCAGGAGTTCTTTGCCGGATGTATTCAATTACGAACATCCATTTACAAGTACGAGTGTGGTGCATGCTCAGAGTTGTCAAAATGTTTCTCAAACAAATGCTGCTTTGTGTAACTTGAGAAGACAGTGAAATTGACCTTGAGTAGGGAGACTCTTCTAGCTCAACCTTATTTTTGCATTTACCTGTACGAGGGCTTGGTGTGAGAATGTGTTTGTGTGCATACAGTATCTTTATATTGTATGAGCCAGGATGCACCCGTATACATGAGACTGAACAGAGCTAAGTGGGCAAGCTGGCATGTGAGACACCGATAGAGAAGACCTTGAGTGGAAGGTGAGACACTTAAAAAAAAAAAAAAAGTAATTTGCTGCACCCACTCATACCCATCAGGTCCCAAGAGTTTTATGCGGGGAAAGGTCTGAAGATGCAGTATTTCACTTCAGCTGCTTTGATTCAGTGTTCATATATGAAGACAGTGTTTATGATAGGCTCTAACTGCTTGTTTAACTGAGAGCACGGTCCAGGAAAAAAAAAAACTAAATATGAATTAAGGGGGGGAAAAAATAAACAAATAAAGACATCCTTAAAAGTCTGGAAATATTTGAGCCTGTGTTTTTATGAAGCATCTGATGTATTATGATATATTGTATTCTCAGTGTTGTGTGCATCATGTGAATTCAAACTGCCAAAGTGCCTTGGCAGAACATCAGTCAGTCTAATCTAACAGCACTAAAACTATGACTGGAAATAAACAAGCAGAGCTGAGTAATTCCTGAAAGCCGCAAACCGAGCTTTATGGGAAGAGTAGGTGGAGAGAAACAATGGACCTTAGACTGTAAGCCCCGACTGTAACGAGTATGGATCCTGTTTACCAATGACCCCTCCCACTCTCCGTCTGCTTCCTTTACAGTTCACTCATACCTTATTCCCATCGAGACAAGACAGGCAGCGGCTAATTACTCCACAGCAACAAACAAACCAATACTTCTCTATCTCCCTGGTCATGTCCCATTACTTCAGTTTAGTCCCCCTATTCATATTTCTCTTGACAGGTGCATCTGTCCATGGAGAATAGGGCAGGGTTGTAATCGGCAGGCAGAGGATGTTGTAATTAAGAGGTGTACCTCTGGGCTAACATGTGGCTCAGCCAAGGTGAAAAAGACAGTGGGAGTGGAGTTTATTGAACACAACGGGGCTCCTGTCAATAACAAAGCCACTTGGCACTATGTTCGATACTGTTAATAATGCTTAAGGTCTGTGAGCATCTGTATATGATTGGGCATATTTATGTCTGACCTTCCCCAGCAAAGTGCCGGTGCGATGATCAGAATATATTCCTTCTTCTCTGCCAGCTGCTCACAGGTAGCTTTAGCATTTGTTGATCCCCCACATAATCAAAAGCAGGAGAGGAGAAACAATGCGGAAAGAGAAAGTGGCAGACACAGGTGTGTGTGTGTGTGTGTGTGTGTGTGTGTGTGTGTGTGTGTGTGTGTGTGTGTGTGTGTGTGTGTGTGTGTGTGTGTGTGTGTGTGCGTGTGCGTGTGTGTGTGTGTGAGTTGGAGAGAGTGAGAAAAGGGAAAGAGGGAGAGAAATAAGAGAGAGCTTGAAATGAGACAGTAAGGATAGGAGAGCCCAGATTGATATAGCAATTACCAAGAAAGCTATCCCTCAGTTAAGAATACATCTACATACATTAGAGCCGGGTTGCTCCCTGCCACCAGCTCTGATTCTAGTCCAGTAGTATCTCATGCACCAACGCAGTATGCGGAAAGGTCATAACTGTGCAGCCACACTAACAAAGAAGACCCTGTCCATTTGCCGTTTTGCCAATACCACATGGCAAAGAAATCCATACTGACGAGGAAACAATGAAATCAAAATGTCAAAAAGAAATCGTGAAACTCTTCGTCATATACAGATATTTCACATAGAGACCGAAAGAGGAAGAGCAGCTCACTGTTTATATGCCTGTGATGTTTACTCGCTTTCCTATATTAGCTGTAATTCTCAGTGCGTCATCCCATAAACAGAAACGTGTCCAATTACCTGTCACTACACAGATGGACGTGTGCAGCATCGAAAATTGACTTACACTATGAGGCAATGCTTGCCACAGTGACATTCAAAGAACAGCTTTCATGCATACTTTCTTTGAGCTAGCAAGTAAATCCGGTTAGAGTTAGCCCCTAATGTATGCAGGCATATGCTTGTGCAGTGTGACTAGAGGACCAGCAATATATGGAGAGGGGTTTTGCATAAAAATACAATGGTCCTATCAAATAGGCTCAGAGTATGCATGTAAGCAAGCTCGCATTTCAAACACCTCTATTGGTTCAAAACGGATCAGACAATGAAAACATCAGACAATGAAAACAAAAAGAGAGAGAAAAGAGAAACAGAAAAGGAGACAGAGGTGTGAGGGAGTGAAAAAGATGCTGTGTAAATAACCCCCTGAAAAAGAGGAAAGAGGACAAGCAGATGGAAAAATAAACCATGGTAAAATGATCCAGTGCGACTTGGATCTCTGCCGCAGGCTCAAAGCTATCCTCTACCAGCGTGTCTGCAATGTGTGTGGATGGAATGTGTTTCCGTGCGTGCCTGTGTGTACAGTACACACGCAGGCACTGAGCACCATTCACAGTGCACTTGGGTCAGGGGCTGCTACGTGGACATAACAGGACTAGGTTGAAGAAGGGTATGGTTGAGGTCTTCTAACTGTGTCACCCTCTCTTTGTAGTCATCTGGATGAGAAGAAAGCAAGACTATCCAGTATTTGTGGGGCCGCACTGGAAAGGCTCTATGTGGTAATCTAATACTGAATTCTCTTTGACGGAGCTCAATTCAAGCATCTACATACATCAAAACACCTCTGAATCAGAAAAATAGCTTTAGTCTCATTAACAGTACAAAAACATACAAGGCAATGCAGGCTCTTGCTCTGAGCAACACTAAAATCTGTTTCTAAGGAAAAGGGGATAAAAATGGAAAAGATATAGAGAGGGTGGGGAACAGGAAAGGCAAAGGACAGCCAAGTATTAAAAGTAATTAAACACTGCCACCTGCTGGCCACTGTATGAGCTTACGATATCCTTTTAGGCTGAGGGTAATCTATTTGAACAGCTGCACATTTGACCACCTGTTTGCGCTGATCCACACAAAGCAGATGTGACACAAAGGACACAGCACTGGACCAAATCTGACATAATATTAAGAAAGGGGGAAAAAAAACTTTCAAATTCTAACAATGCTATCGTGTATTCCTGCTCAGAAGGAAGCAAATTTAATTTGCTGGTTGAGAGGAAAGAATGAAAGCTGAGGACGAGGCAATCATTTTGATGCAATCACAATTATGTTAAAAGACACCAACCTCATTTTTTTGCCCACTCCACTTGGCTCATCTAATCGAAGGCGGCAGCAGAGGCAGCAGCGGCAGCCGCAGAGGAATAAAAGGAAGACCATCTATAACTCATACTTGTGCTGGCAGGCTTTTTCTAGCTCGGTTACATTACCCGAGTCATAGTGTATCTTGTATTTTTTCATACTTAGAAGGTCTCTGTGAGAAGTACTTACTTTACTGCTGTTCACTGCTGCTGATGCTTTTATGTGACACTTCAAATAAGTGTGAGAGAGCATGAAAGACCGACAGTGTCACAATTTTAAAAAGGCTCCATCGGATCCTTCTTGCTTTTGACTGTAGAGAGATAAGGAGCCTCAAAGTAGGAGAAAGGCAGCGAGACAATAAGAGGCTGCTTATTAAAATGTACACTCGGAGAGTGCAACAGTCTGCTTCCTGCCTGTGCATTAATCCTCGCAGTGAGTGACCCCCCCCCATGAACAGATGTTTCTATATGAACATGTTCTACAACAGCTTACATGAAGCATGAATAAAAAGTCATTGCAAATCTCAACATTTTCTACAATGAATTCATACCTCCGATGCCTTGGCGTGTTTCGAGGTCTAATAGAACGGCTACATTGTGTATGTGGGCTGTGACCTAAAAATCAAAGCATGTGTGTGTGCTACAGTGTGTCTTTACCCACATTCCCTGTAGGGCCTCGACTCCATCTGTCCTCCCACTGAGTTCAGATCCTCCGAATAAAGACTTTCATTCCAACATGACAGGGCTTTTCCTGCATAGCGAATTTAAAGGTAGCCATTCTTAAACACTGTGCTGCCTTTCCCAAAGCCTGACCGTGTCTACAATAATAAAACCTATTTTAGGGGTTTAAAATCCATCACTGCCAACTATTATTGTAGAAAAGGAATCAGCTGGGGTTGGTGAAAAATTGAAGAGACAATGGATCCATGTAACCGATGGCTAATTAAAAGCATAACTCGCATTATTAGTAAAATGAGGTCACGTGTTTTAAAAGATAGTCACGTCTCTATACTAGCACTAAATCAAGTGCTCAGAAAACAAGAGGACACACTGTCAGTCTTCCTAGCATTAGGTTCGAGGTTTAGTGTGAGCTATCTTTCATGCTAGATGGCATTTATATGATGAATGAGCTAATCTGTAAATATTCTTTGTGATATTTATCATTTAAAGATTGTTTATGGCAGTGCCACTTAAATCTGTGTTTATCTTTGTCATAGTCAATCCAGTATGAGCACACATATCTTTAGTGGTCTTCATTAAATTTAATTAACTTCACTAATGTTCAATCAGTTCTTTGCCATCATTGTGAGCCAGGGAAAATCCTCCATCACACATTTATCATTTGAAACCATGAGAATTTCTGCAGAAAATTCATTTTCTGAACTAAACTTAAAACTGATATTATTACGCAATACCAGTTCTATTAAAGTTAAAAAGCTAAAAAAAAAAAAAAAATCCATACTTGTGTATTACAAATTAAACCTGTTTCCAAGCCCCACCAGCATCCTTGATGGAAAGCTCTTAAAGGTAAGAGGTGGACAGGGTGATAACGTAACCTCTTTGTTATATGCCAAAAGATGCTGAAACGGAGTAAAACTGAACTAATGCTAACCTCACTTTTCTATCTTAATAGATCTTGTACCTCCATGTCCTGTGTTGACTTATTTCAAACTAATTCCAGGTGTCAGTAATTCTAGGTGTCTGGGAATAAATGAGGTCATTCCTTCTTTCCTGTCTTATTCATAAGCTGCCCTTTCACTCTAGCGATAGACCTATCACTGTGCCCAGCATTTAAAAACCTTGTCTAACCTTTAGTGTCAAAAGATTTTCAGGAGCCGTCGAGCCAATGTGCTCGGCACCCTTGCCAGTTTTTTTGAGCTACAATCAAAACACATAGAGTCTTCGGGTTTTTTTGTTTTTTTTTGTTTTTTTTCAAATAAAAAATGAATAGCAGCCCACACAGCAGGTAATCTATACTCTCACTTCTTTTACACGTAATTGCACATTCTTCAAATTAAGATGGAGGAGATGAAAGGTACTCTGCACTCCACAAAAAGAAATACTTATTCGATGTGATAGCGATCACACAAACGTCAATGTGAGACTGATATAAATCACTGTATCCTTTAGTCATATGTCGACATATTTTATGCACCAAATTGCCTATTTCTTAATGTCAGTGTGTAAAAAGGAGACTGTGGGAAACTGTGGTAACTGAGCACAGAATCAATGAGTCAAAGCCAATAGTCTAGGCAAAATGATGATCTGTCTGGCAGAGGGAACAACTTGTCCATATCTACTCACTCGTATCCATTAGTGAAAGAAAATGAGCACCATTATACTGCAGCCTTTCCTCCAAAACGAGAAAGAAAAAAAATAAAGAGATGTTTTACTGTACATCAGTCACAGTCATCAGTGTTACAGTCTGGTTTGCCATGCACGTATCAAACCAATACAAAAGAGTGAAAGGATTAGAAGCAGGTCGATGGCAAGTTAGGCTCCCAAAAACAGATCCAACGGAGCTTGATTACCAAATCCAAAGCAAACATGCATGTGCATCCAGAGGAATTAAAATTAATTACTGAAAGCTATTATTGCATCACAACATTTAAACTGAAAATGCTATACAATGTCTTGGGCATGTGTGCATGTGTTTTACCTCTTAACACAAACACTGTTATTAAATGTATATTGCACTAAACATGAGGTGCATGCGCATACACTAAACCCTTTAAGCCTCATAGCTGAGTATATCACTTCATTATTATTCTGAGAGGACCTTACCATAGTCTGTGTCTCTGTTGTAAGTTAGGAATTAAACATGCACCAGCTTCAGGCAGCACAGAGGGCCTAGCAAAGGGCAATTTGTCTCATTTAACTGCTGCCTGTCTGCCTGCCGAATGGAATCGAATTATGCACGTCGTTTGCTGTTCTAAAAAGTCCTACTGTTTTACATAAAAACACAGTCAATATGATTACTCCAGGCCATGGCCTTATGCAAAATAATAGGATAGCAAGTTCAGAAGGAACCACAATATAGTTCTCTGTCTAATCCCTCAGCACGAGATAGCTTTTATTTTCTAATATTGAGCTGCCTGTGTTTCACCCTTCTGGTCCATCAGTTCTCTTCAGAGCTGTGGCATGTAACTCCCAACTGCTACCACAAGATGTCACTAACACAATGTAAACTAGCAATATTTGGGGCAAAACAGAAAACTGAAAACAGCAGCTGCAGAGTAGCTGGCGGGGGTGGGGACTCATACCAAAATACCTCAAAAAGAAAAGTAGATGGAAGAAAAGCGTCAAAATATAAGTGTGGGTTTAAACTCTTTAGCTAGAATATATCGTATTTTCTGAGTCTGTCATTGATGGCATTTTTATTTTGTTAAATCTGAAGAGTAAAAGTGTAATCATCAAACTTAATTGCCATTCTTAAAGTCAAAATTGCATTTAACCTTAAAGAAGCAGAACAACTTTTATTGTTGCTGTACAAGAATACAACAAAACTTGGGTGGTAAATCTCTCAAATCAGCAGCAGTGCAATATGAAGAGTTAGAATATAAATCGCTAAAAATCTAGTTAAATAAATAAATAAATAAGAATTAGATGAGGTAGATATATGGCTATGTACAGAGTGCAATTCAGATCAAGTAGACTCGGAATAATAATCTAACTTTGCATGTCTTACGCTCCCAACTGGTGAAGCTCCAAAGTTTTATTGCTTTTTCTTTTTTTTAACAGTTTGTTTCTTCTATGAATATATTAAAAACAAATCCAAAGCAGAACGATCTTCAGTAACTTTTCTGTGTGAAATTCTGGAGGTAACAAAAAGGAATGGGTGGAAACATTAAACAGAGAAAATCACATAGTATCAGGTATAATAATGTGCTATCGGTGTACTGGGTAATGGGTAATGTACTGCAGTTCTGTTGTTGTTGCCGTTTTTAAGCAAGCAGACTGTGTAAGATTTGTCATTATTTCCCAATTAAGAAGAGGAAAAAAAGATGGCACGGTGGTTAGCACTTCTGCCTCACAGTTTTTACTCTGTAAAAAGGGGGCTGTTAAAGATTTTATATTTACAGACTCTGTTAGCTAAATACTGTAGTTATTTTTGACTTTAAGGATCCATACAAGCATGTACCATAACCAGATTACAATTAGTTCAATCTATGATAACACATTTTACAAAGACAGCAATAAATCACAATCACTGATTGCTATAAGCAGCGGACTATTTGAAAAGTTTAGGCACACTTCCCTATTCATATGAATGAGTGTGTGTCCAAACTTTTGACTGCTACTATTTAGCTAATAATTTTTTATAGCCACCGTTAAAAAATGTCCAGAGAGTGCTAAAGATTCTGAAACAACCTAATTAATAGGACTGTATGTAAATGGTAAATAGACCTGTGCTTTTCTACATTAACTGAGCCCTCAAAGCTGTAGCTGTAGCCGCAAGTGAAAACTGAAAAATAATAATTAACTTTACTGTACGCTGATGTATAAATCTGTCAAAAACTAAATTTAAAACTAACAATTATATTTTTATTTATTTGGCAAACAACAAACTGAACTCGTGTTTTTATACCCAAATTTGATCCAGCACACTGGAGTAGTCAAAAATTAATCAAGCAGAACAAGCATCAACTAAAACTCATTTTTCTGTTTAGGAATGCAAATAACTGCAATTTGGCATCTTAATCAAAAAATAATAATGCAAGTTACTCTCTTTTTTCATTCTTGCAAAATAGTAAATTTGAAAATGTATGTATAACAGCATTAATTATATTTAGCATTAAAATGTAATTTTGATACAAAGCTTGCACATACTGAGGTATCAACATTACAGAAACATAAAACGTGATTTTGGTAAAGAGCAACAGTGTTAATTAAGGACACAACCAGGTAACAACCTTGATTGGTGGTATTAAAAATTAGCTAAGCACTGTAACATCAGGTGTCTTGAAGGATCAGAGCAGCATTCATTTAAAGCTGTTGAGTTTGAGTCAGCTAAATGCTTTACAGTAAATCTACATACAAAGATAGTCTCTGGAGCTTGAAAAAGGCAACTGGACTTCTTTTTGTCATCAAAAAGATAGTGTGGTCCTCATTAGTCATGACACAAGCTGAGATGCTAGTATCCAGAAACAATGGTCCTTAAAGTTATTTTCTTAGTGGCCATAACACTTTTAGTCAGAACATGTTTCAGTGAATTTAAAAAAAAGAGGACTGATAATTTTGAACATGAAGAGGACACAATCCAGTGTAATACAGCACAATAGTCACTGTTAACATGTGGCCACTAGATGGCAGCGGATGCTTTTTAAAGATAAAGGGTTTCAGCATAAATGCACCTGTATTTATGCATTTGTAGATCTGACTAAATATGATTAACTATCACAGTGATAGATAGCGTTGAGTTATATGTAGAACTCAATGGTTATTACACACTAAACATTGTCTATGTAGATATGGCATTAGCAGTAACCCGTAAAATGTTGCCCACATAAGGACCCAGCCTCACATATTGTGCAGTACGTCTTGTATCACGACTTTAAAATACTTTCACAAAGAAGCCTTTACCTGAACCAGAGACTTGATATAAATTGGCTTTTTCTAGTATTTTGAAAGCAGTACAAAATGCTTGTTGACTTACATCAAATTCATTGAGGGCAGCAGCAAGCTCTCCAATGCCAGCGTGGCCATGTTTCTCATCAGTGGGCGAGGTGGCCTGCGCAGCACTGGAAATGCCTCCTATGGCCTCCTGGACCTGCTTAAACACATAGTCTCGATTGGCCCGTGTGGCTGCCACATCTGGATGGCGCAGAAAGGCCTGTGAAGCTGTGTACAGCATCGTGGCATTTTTCTTAAGGGCCCCACGTGCAGCTGCCATCTCATCTCGACACTGAGGATCTTTCAGTTCCTGAGAAGGTAAAGATTTTCAGGTAAGCAATAAAAAATTCCTGCAGTTAAAAAAAAAGCACAATCCATTATGTAAAGGCAGCACAGTGTAATTGGCAAAATTGCTTCAGACACTGAAAAGGCCGCGAGGAACCATTTGGGACATATTTTGTCGCATTTGATGAATTGAATCTGATGAACTGGTATTGCTTCAACTTCACAAAGTTAAGGCAGTGTTAGCAGATCGGCAACCATGGTTCTGGACAGAATTAGCCTCAGTGTTTTGCTCTGGTACAGCTCGGCAGCATGGGTGCTTGCCAACATGACACATGCAGGAAAAAATCCTCTATAAGCTTTTTGTCACACTGGGGGCCACATTAAAAAACACTTTGATGTGTAATTCTCGAGGATCAAATAAGCACTGGAGCAGAGATTTTGCTTACTCTCTACATCCCAGCTAACAAATCCTTTACACTGATAATTAGCACCATTTATATTGTGCTAAAACATTACAAAGTAGACTGCACAATTGTGCCCAATCTGCAACAGCTGTAAATTCTACTATTAAGTGTTATATATCTAAAAGAAATGCTCATATTTACCTAATCACTAACATCACAGTAAATTTAAAAAGCGTGTGTTTGGCATTGTCATTGTTCTTATCCTTTCTTGTGTAACCTTTAAATCTGACTCCATGGCTTGACAACATGTATTAAAGCTGGCTCTAATGAGACGATGTCCTTAATGCAAAACAGATTAAACTGGTTGCTGTCTGAAACCAGCACTTAACATCTGCTAGTGAGTTATGTTACAATCATTCTAACTGTCCAAGTCAGATTATAGCAACATTTGTTTGCACAACACTTGCAATTTGATCGATGAAAGCTTTGAGTTGAGTTTGAGTTTCTAATATTTCACACTGAGGCTTCAACTATGACATTCCATCATTTATCAAGACAGAAAAACAAGTGCAGGCACTTGGATGTCCTTTTATCCACGAGAGACACATTATTTTTCTGAAAGCGCATGCGACACAGGGATTCCAGGTACCTGCTGCCTCCGGGCTGCCACGTAGTTCAGCTTCACCATCTCTTTCCCAAACTCTTTGAACCGGTTGGCCAGATCCTGCTCATTGGTAGCATTCTTTACTCCCTCCAGGGCCTCTTCCACCTGCCAAACACACAGACACACACACAAAGCTCTTAAATAAGCCTTATTAGTTACAGCACTGATAATCTGTAATTGTGATACCTATAATATGTTTTTAACAGTTGTGTAATTTCAGCAAGTCAAAAAATCAGTCTCAATCCATCTTGTGGGTACATTCTAACTATAAACCCATTTATCCCTAATAAAAGTCCTGCAGAAGATGTAATGAAAAGGGAGAAGAGACAGAGATAATGAAAAGTGGCCTTTGATGGCAGGGCTTATACAGGCTTGAGTTAAGCCCCTATGTGGGCCTCAAGAATGAAGCTGGAAAAAAGGATTTTTAGTGTTTGTGCATTTGTGATAGAGGGACAAAATGAGTGACTGCAGATGGATGCAGGCATGAGTTTGATTCAAATTAAACCAAATGCACATCATTCTTTCTGGCACACTGTATTAACTTCTGTTATAAAGCCTAGAGCTACAGTCCAAGTGAATGAGAAGCTTCTTCATATGAGTACAATGAGAACAGTTCATCACACCACAGCACTATAGTATGATGTCTGTTTCCAGGATGGCCCTCTATTCCTTATCTGAATGTAAACGTACAATTAACTGCATGGACTATACAGTACCAGCTAGTCCTTTGTTTACTGGGTTTTTTAAAGTAAAGTCTGTATTGCTGTACTACAAGCGTTAAAACATGCACTGTTTTGGGGAGGGATGGATGGATGGATGGATGGATGGATGGATGGATGGATGGATGGATGGATGGATGGATGGATGGATGGATGGATGGATGCCCCATCACAACATAACCAGGAAGCACACTCGGTTGGGTGTTAATATTTCACAGGGTGATGACTGCACTTACAATTTTAAGGTGGGCCAGCAGCCTCATGACATCAGCCATGTCAGCAAGGATGAGCAGGCGAGTGACAGCAGACAGCAGGGCGCGGGCAGCCCTCACCATGGTGCCACGCTTTACAGAGGAACACGGGTCATCGGCGAACTCTGACGAGGCAATACGCATGGTTTCTCCTGCAAAAGGGATGGAAGAAAACGGTAAGAGGAGCAAAGAGTATGACATTATCTGCGTGTGTGCATTTGTGTATGTGTGAGAGTGAGAGAGAGAGAGCTTGTGTGTGTAGACAACAAACACCCATGTTGTGTATATTGTTAAAATTAGCTGGATGTTAAGTGTAATAATGCTAATGTGCAATTACATTTAGATGATTGTTACCTCAATATGTGTCAGTACAATGACTACTAACTTCTCATACCAGTCAGAGGTTATGATGGCTTTAGTCACACAGTTCTAGGGACAAGGTGCCAACCACCTGACAATCTCTAGTTGCTAGGGGAAAATGTGTATTCCCTAACTGGTTGGCAAGTGGTTTCTGGCTGTCACCAGGTTAAATCAATCAGAAAGAGGGTGCTGTACCAAAGATTTCCTTGCGATTACTCCCAGTGTGTGGGTCTCTTTGGCCCTGCCACCTACTTTTCGGTCCACGATTTGATGACAAAAATATTACTTTTTGGCCCTTTAAGTTACTTTTTTGACATTTTGCCAATTCCTCTTAATTGGAGGGGAAAGTGAAATGTCAAAAAAGTAACTTAAAGGACCAAAAAGTCATATTTTTACATCAAATCGTGGACTGGAAGTAGGGGGCGGGGCCGGATGCAGCCCACGGACCGGCAGTTTGAGACCGCTGCTGCTTTATAGTAGACTGTTTATAGACAAGTCAGAATTTTGCATGCAAACTTCTGGCAACAGCAGCAGCCTGCTATAGACCACTCGCAAGCAGTCGGGACAACTAGATTTTTCCCTCGAGAGTGGTGGTTGTCAGATGGTCACAAAACAGGTCTCAAGGCCCGTGTCTTGATCTAAGTGGTCTGTGTCAGAATCGTCTTTTTGTGACTCTTATATGTTTTTAAAAAAATAAATAAATACAGCTGGACACAGGGTCTCAGACCTTTTGTTACATTTGCACACTTTATTGTGTTGTAGATGTCATTTAAAACAGCTAAAGGCTCTAAAAAAAAAGGGGAAAAAAAGGAAAAAAGGGTTTTTCTATTTGTCATCAGAGGTTAGTGGATGTAGATTTGTAGGAAAAAGTCTAAACTTTGCTAAAAGACAATACGTTTTTTTGTATTTTTAAACTTTACCTTAAAACAGATGATCCAGAACTACCCTGATTGACCTCAACATAATATGATTCAAAATGATTTCATGTATATCCTTCCTTCAGATAATTTCAGTTTGGGCTATGTAGCACATACAATATAGAGTACAAATGTGTACATATATTCCTGAGCAAAACTCCAAAAGTCTAAAATAAAACAAAGCCTAAAAAATGAATCTGTACACATGTATCCAAACATTGGTATTCTGAATAATTAGAAAGAAGTCCTCCACCTGGGTCAGTAGCTACCTGGTAGCAGGCAAACACTAGCAAAATCAGCACTTAGTAAGTAAATGTTTATGTTATGGCAGAGTGCAAAATTCATAATCAGATGAAGTGCACCCAGCGTGTTAAACACAAACATACACACAGCATGTGTTCAACTAAACACACACACACAACTGCAAATGAACTCTTAAGCACTCCCGATTATACTGGTGGTGCCATAAGTCTGTCTGGCCCAGTGAAAAGTGAAAGAGAAAAGCATGTGATTACTGAACCCCTCCGTGGTCTGAAATCAGCATCTCTAATTTAATCATGACAAGATGAAGGGGGCTGGGACCCTGAGGTCACATTGAGAGAGGCCTGATGAGGCGACGACAGATTTAAAAGCATTTTGCAATTCACAATGACTTTAACTAGGCGGATAATTCCATACAAAGGGGGGCACTTCCAGCAGCTGCTAAAGGTTATGTTCAAGTCTGTAGGATACAGTCAACATGGCCTATTTATATGCTCATAAGTTTGACATTATTAATATAAACTGTTCTCCCTGATGACATGGCGTGTACTAATATCCAGCCTACCAAATACATGGACTATAAAGAAAGGATTAAGAGTGTCCATTAGTCAAATACGTCTATGTTCAAAAACGTTTGAGCATGCCTATCTTGTCATACCATCAGTAAGAGGTTAGAAGATATGGGGTATTAGCTTTCATGTCTTATTATTGTGTTAAAGATAGGACGTAAGCAGTTTATTCTAAAGGCTTCTTTTTTTCTTGTTTTTTCAGAGCCATACCTTCAAAAGATTCATAAAGGACTGCGCTTTTGCTTTCAGTACAAGTGTGCACAGTTAAACACAAAAAAAAAATAACCATAGCATTATTCAACACATGGCTTGAAAGTATAAAATAGCAAAGAATTTTTTTTAACACACTTTTCCTTTGGTTTTCCCTTGTATGCCTAACAAGTGAGAAGATGAATCTTGTCCTATTTTATCTCAGCTGTGGTGATGACCTGTATGGTAACAGTCTATTTCACACCTCAGAAGAGCGGTACCAGCAGCCAAGTGCGAGCTGACAGTGCAGGATGAGGAATACAGCTACAACACAACATATGCTGAGCTCCATTTGCTCTTTCTGCTGATGTAGTTTCTGAACAGGGAATCCAATTCCATTCTGGGGACAAACATTTGATTCACATAAAGCCTCACCGAGTTTACACGCCGCACAGAAAATAAACTTCGGAGGACTACGAACATGCTCAATCTATGTAAGCTGCCAGAAAACACAGTGCAATTTCTTGTTTGAGTGAGGCGCTACATCCACACAAAACTTTCAGTGTTAACAGACTAACTTTGAAATCATTAATGAGAATGGGCATCTATAACACCTTTAAATTCAGCAAGGTCCCTCAACATCACAGACAGTCGAAGCTTTAACGATGCATGACTTTAGGGTAAACAACTCCAGAACCAGACTCATTACATTCGTGAGGCTGCATGCACTGCAAGTGAAGCCTAAAACTAATGGGTACTAATCTCCTATTTTTAATGGATTTGGCTTGCCACTTTTAACTCTCCATTCATCTAAAGTCGAGCAGACATTTGACTTGTTGTGACATTTGAAACACTTAGTACTTTTCCCAAACATTAAATTTATGTCAATTACTATTCAACCAGGACAAATAAACTAATATTTACAGAGAACGTAGAGTCAGTAGGGCTACTTATTTCATTCATAATAATGCTGAACACAGGTGCTGTAAATGTGGTGGTGGTGGTGGTGGGGGTGTGTGTGGGTTTTTTTTTAATGATCTGAGTTTAGCAATTCCTGGCTTCCCTGGTGTTTCTTTCTATGTCAAGTTTGTGTCTTAGTCTGCGATTTCCTGTTTTATTTTCATAGCTTGGCTTCTA
>VUQK01021579.1:17704-36366 GCA_015106715.1 Bujurquina vittata | reverse complement strand
CTTGCTCACATTTACGCACCAACTGTCCACGGTCATCTGATCCCAGCCGGCGGGCCCACACACCTTGGCCGGCCTGGGTGGTGGTGGTGGTGGTGGGGGTGTGTGTGGGTTTTTTTTTAATGATCTGAGTTTAGCAATTCCTGGCTTCCCTGGTGTTTCTTTCTATGTCAAGTTTGTGTCTTAGTCTGCGATTTCCTGTTTTATTTTCATAGCTTGGCTTCTACAGTATGTCTTGTCTAGTTGTGTCCGAGGTCTTGCTGTCTTGGTTCAGTTGTGTCTTGCTACCCAGGTGTTTCTCATTCCCCTGATTACCCTTGTGTGTGCACAGTACTGTTTTCCCTTTGTCCTTTGTCCCAGTGTCTGTTTACACTCCCAGTGTATTTCCCACTGATACTTCAGTCCCTGAACTTATGTTACTTTGTTTATGGACTTTATTGTCCATTTAAAGAAAAAACATGTATTCCACGAATGGTTGGCAAGTGCTTGCTTTGCTATTGTAGTTGAAATTGGTCGCAAGGAGGCACATGGTGCTGTGTGTGAGCGTGTTTGTGTGTAGTTTAAATGGAAGACAGTGACTTGTCTGCAAACAATTGCCAGCTACTTGCTAAGCAGTAGTGAAACTGCGATACAAACTGTAAATAGAGACCGTTATTTAGCAAGTGCTTGTAGATCAGTTGGGTTTTTTTGGGATTAGAGTGGCCAAAGCAATCGAAAGGAGGTTTTTGGTATAGCACAGTTTTTACGACCGATTCTGCCCAGCAAAACCCAGCAACCTCCATTAATCATTCGCCAGCCATTCAAGGAATACACATTTTTCCCTGGTCATCAACCAGTCTCAAGGCCTATGTGAATAAGACCTTAAATGAATAACCTACACAAAACTACTGTGGTTTTGAATGTTGGGATGATTTCATCCACTACATTTAAGTAACATTAATGTGACTTTCCCATGAATCACACATGCATCTCACAATTATTTCCTCACTGTTGTTCTGTCATGTGTGACTGCAAGATGACAGGTGTGTCCGTGCAGATGCTCATTTAAAAATCTCTTACCTTTATTTAGTTGGTAAATTTAAAAAAAATATGAGGAGAATCAAAGGACTAGAGATTTTGATTTCACATGTTACAGAATACGAAGGTTAATAACCCAGTCTCCATCCCATTGTAGATATATGCAAACTGGATTTATGAAAATAAATTCATTCTTTTTAAGTGTCTTTTCAAAGGTTATCAACAAAAAAAATTTTTTACAGACAATAACTGATCGTCTAGAAATTGATGGTCTAGAAAAACATTACAAGATGCCCAATGATGAATAAAGGATGATAAGGAATTACATGCACTGACAATCTTTATTATCTGGCCAGTCATGATTAAAAAAGAAAAAAAAAAGCATGAACACACAAGCAGTCAGACTTACCTTGCTTGCGGACATCCTCCACAGCTGCAATGAGCTCCTCCTTGAGATCCTGGCTGTCTTTGGCAATCTGCTCTCCCTTTTCCAAAAAGTTCTGGGTAGCCTGCTCAACAGACACTGCCAGGACATGGGCCTTCTTAGAGCGCCCCTTCTTCTTACTGGATGGCCCTTTGTTGCTGGTGTTCACCAGAGTAGTCACCTTCAAAACAGGAGAGGAATACATAAAGCTTAGTTAAGAGATTGATTTGCAGCTTGTTGCTATGGAGCATAATTGTCCTTGTTTTTAAGGTTACGGCACATAACCTGCACATCCCAATAATTAATGATAATGACAAAACCTAAAATTAATTGGAAGATGCAGTATGAATTAAGTTATTATCTTATTCTAAAATATTCATTGCTCCAAGCAAGTCCCCGTTACAGGGTTTGCTGATTATTATCTTTACACATTCACAAGCCACTTTATTATGTAAGCCTGCAAAACAAAACACAATCCAAACAAAACCCATCACAGCCATACTGACAACCATCAGAGGATATTTTTGATGGCTGTTATGTGATAATTAGAATAAATTATCTCATTTTGATGCACTTATTGGAATTAAGTAACACGTTATCCTCATTTTACCTGTTTCATACTTTATTTTCTGTTCATTTGGTTCTGTAAAATAATTACAGTATGAAACAATGGCAGTGAAAACTCTACTGTGTAATCTGGCACCATGTTGGCTGAAATCTTGGTTGTTCTTATGTAAATAATACCAAGGTCAGCAATAATTACTGAGTTCAGGTTCATACAGTTCATAAGTCAGTAACATAATTATTATGAAAGGCTTGATGGCAGTGTTAAGTTCTTCTGGGTATGGTATGGTATGGTATGGTATGGTATGGTATGGTAAGTGCCAATGAGATGAATGTGGTGTGAGTAGTGGAATGTATTATATTACTGTGAGATGTTTTCTAATATTCTGATCTCACCACTTTCCAAATCAGGATGAGAAAAGGGGGAAGAAATAGGCCTGCCTCTGAATATAAAGAAGTCAAGAACTATAACAATGATCAAGTGTATAATTTAAACTGATGCAATTTGGATAATGTCAAAAACAGATGTGCTCTCTAAACATAGTTTATACCTCTATCTGAACACTTTATAAATGGTACTCAAGTGTAATACTGAAATGCAATATGAGCGGGTGTAAACTGCTGCCCAGTTTTACAAATCCTCCTTTACTGAATAATAACGCTTCTATACATTCAATTATAATGCAAGGGTGACAAATAATCAATGTTTTGTTAATTTAGACTTTCACAAAAATAATGAGGGTATTCATTCTAGATTCTATTGATGCTAAACTGTGTGTACCATCAGTCAAGTAACTGTCTTATCTTGGGTTACAACCACTGACATTATTCATCCTTCGGCTTATGTAGGAATGTTGAAAAATATAGTCACTTATATAAGCTCCCTTTTAATTGATATATATATTTTTTCCCTCAAGGACTGGCTGCACTGCACAGAATCAATAGGATTATGTGTCCAAGAATCCAATAAAATAAGCCCTCCATCTAACTGTATTAGAAGTGTTTTACAGGATTATGCTGCTTTTGAGAAATGTATAAGGATCTGCGACTCTCAACAGCAAAACAGCATTTTCTCCACTATTGATTCTCTCCATTACACACAATCAGTAAAGAAGATAACACACAGAGGATTATGATTAGTGGTAATATGATGTGTTGGGTCAGGTTAATGATTGTGTAATCTTGTCCAAGGGTCACAATAAAACTTAGTTCTTACTAGCTGTGTGCCTAAAATCACGATGAAAAGGTATCCAGGCTAAAAGCCGAAAGTCATCAGTCATACAGAGCACTGAAGAATGGTCAGTCCTCGAGTTGAGAAATCTCTCTTCAGCACATACAGACAATCAGGACATGTAATGACTGTGCTTACAGTACTGTGCAAAAGTATTGAGCCACTTGCCATTTCTTTATATTTTGCTAAATAGGTCCAACGATTTATTGAAAAATGTAAACAAACATGCAGCATGTAAAACAAAAACAGAGTTTGTAAAATTCTAACAAGCTTGGAAGTCACTATTTGGTATGACACTTATATTCTTCAATGTAGCCTCTCTTAGTTAAGCTTTCTTGCTATTTCTTTAAGTAGTCTTCAGGAATAGTTCTCCAGGTATGCTTTTACTGCATTGGCAGCGTGTTTGGGATCATTGTCATGCTGAAAAATGAAGCTGTTGACAATCAGACACTTTCCAGATGGTATTACACGGTGG
Organism: Bujurquina vittata; assembly: GCA_015106715.1. Classification (NCBI taxonomy): domain Eukaryota; kingdom Metazoa; phylum Chordata; class Actinopteri; order Cichliformes; family Cichlidae; genus Bujurquina; species Bujurquina vittata. The sequence goes on along the minus strand of VUQK01021579.1, from coordinate 32,658 downwards.
ATCAAAATCATACTTTCCTGTGTTCAAAATTCAATTTTGACAAGCGTCCCAACACCACTGGCTGAAATTCAGCCGCAAACCATTACAGAGCCTCCATTGTGTTTTTCCGATGGCTGCAGACACTCGCTGGTGTACCTCTCTCCTGTGGAGTGATGAATAAGAGCTGTTGCCACTAATTTTCAGTCCACTTCTTGTGTAATTTAGCATACCTCAGCTTTTTCTCGCTGTTTCTCTTCCCTAGAACACTAACATCGGGTAATTTTGACCCACGTGAAACAGAGTGATTGGGTTAAAATAAAAAATGGCTCCCTGATAGCAACCCTTTCACAGAGATCATTTTTGATGAGGTTTTGGTGAACAGTAGATTGGCCAGCTAAAGTATCTCTCAGGTCCCGTTTCAGGTCTTTGTGGGATTATTTTTAGATACATGATTTTCAAATACTCTTGCAGATAATTTATTACGTCTTCTGTCCTCTGCTTGTCTAGTTTCCTTAAATTTGTAAGGACACACTGCACACCATCTAGAGATAGGCCAAATGTTCAGCTGTAGGTCTTTAGGAATCACCTCAGTGCAAAAACAAAAACAATAACAACAACATTCTTTGCCTTCCAAACTGTGTTCTCTTTTTTTCTCTCTCTTTTTCATAGATTCAACTAAATAAATTAGACCAAATTATGTGTTTTTACAACAGGCTATTGTAACAACATGCCTAAAGATGCATTTTAAAATTGCTTCTTTGATAAGTTGTCTGTTATGTGTGGACAAAAACCAGTTGTTAAGTGACTTGACAAGCAAAAACTACATGAACATCTGAAAATTATCAGGTACAAGGACTGGAGTGAAAATGACAGAAAAAGTAGCCAATATCCAAAATAAAAGAGTACTTTATTACCAAGAGTACTTTAAAAAATTACATCGGAGGTGTGTCTCAAGACTTTTGCACAGCACTGTAGTTATGAATTCATTCACAATAATAATGTGAGAAAAACCACTGAAAGCAATAAGTGATATTATTACAGAAACAAATTGATGACCTCTCAAAGAAGAAAATCCTATATTTAGAACAATTAACACATAATTACAAAATGAAAAAGAAGAATACATTAAAGTCACTCAGCTTACAGGGCAAAAGCATAACCAATCACTGCTGCTTGTACAGGCAGTTCAAGACTCGAAACATTTGGGCTGCTTATATCTTGGTGACACATTTTCTCTACATAATTATACACATCCGTCTAAAGCCAGGGAGGAAGCACATGGGCAGAATTGCTCATTCAAAACTCTAGTCAGAGACAGCCTTTACACTATCTGTCTGACAGCAGCTGAACTTGCACAATAGAGTGATATGATTAGTTGGAGGAATATATCAGAGGCTTTCACTCTGAAAAGCCCCTAAAAGCAAAGTTATGTCCTGTCAAGGCTGCATTACTTCAGGGCTTCTAGCCTGCAGTATGAGCGTTAATGATGTATGGCCTCACTCATGATGGATCCAGGAATAGTAAAGCTGATAAAAGATCAAGTTATCCTTTTAGGTCATCATGTATTTGTCTAGAAACCAATCCATGATTCAACAGCATTATTTCAGGATTCAGAAACTTTGATACATCTGAACCATCCACTCATCTGTTCAGCATCACCTGGCACAGTGGAATTAAAGCTCAATATGAAGTGCAATGATGCATCATTTCAATCCTAGTTGTCATAAATCAATAACTCATCATTATATTTACACAAGAAATAGCTTCTGTACCTGTTCTAATTATATCTCACAAATCACCAATTAATTTTTTGGGCTTTCGGCAAAAAAAAATAAATAAATAAAAAATCAACAGTAAACTTAATGTGCAGTTCTGCTGCATTTACATGACTATCGACAAAGTTACACAACAGCTAAACTTAGCCAGCTGCATTTGTTGCAGATTAGTCATTACTCTAGCATCAGTGCTTTGTGTGTATGCATGAAAACAATGCAGATAATGATGGTTCACTGCTTCATTGCAGCCCTGGAAAAAGAGCAGTGATTTGTCGTCCATCATATGCCACATGTGTCCGGTGTCAGCTTGTAGCTTTCTATTGCATGCTTACATTGAAATGACTTCTGCTCCAATAGTGTGAATACAACATTATTAATGCAGAAATATTTTTATGAACCCATTAACACTACCAGATTATTATGCCTACACCCCAAGTTATTTTTTGCAGCGTGCAGATATGGTAATGAGACAGTTTTGCAGTTTTGTTTTTAACTGCTTTATGTTAAAAGTCAAGTATCCCTTATATGCATATGCATTCACCATATGCATAAGCATTTTAAACAACCTGCAACCTGGTACAACTGTTTTTGATTTATGAGACTTGCATATCAACTACAATCTTTAAACAAAAAATGCCACCAAATTAAGATTATGCTAAGATGCCAGCAGCTGCCGTTAGCTGCAGTCATTAGTTATTAAAGGCCAAGTGCAGATTTATCTTCATATCTTGCCTGCATTGAAAGTTGATGAGCCCCTTTTTTTTAACCTCAGTGTTGACATAATGTCTTATGTAACTCTTCCAAGGAACAGAACAACATACTGAGTTATGAATCGGTGTGGTTCATCTGCTCTTCAAATGCTCATCTATTCATCAGCACAGAGTTGGGCTGTCAAATACACACAGCTACAGTATCGGCACTGCATCTGCCATGCTGCCTTCCACAGGGAGTGAAACACTAAAGTCAAACCTTGGCGATGTTTTGTTCTGCAACGGCAGCTTAAAAAATTATGTATATTTAATTAAATCTGTGATAACCTCACAGCAGGCACTGAGCCAGAATCAATTTATTTACCTTCACACAGACTTAACTTTACTGTTTCTACCTAGCCGTCTATGCACGCTTATGCCTAGCTTAATATCCCCGGAAAGAGCTTAAAAGAAACAAGACTATAATACTATTTTCACTTCATATTAAATAACTTTATCTTTAAGAACTGCTGTGAGCTGTTTGACATGCATTGCACAGGATAATACTTCGAGAAGCACAAACAAAGAAATAATGTCAATGCCCTGCATAAATGACCAGTAGGGATTATGCTATTTAGGTGAAAATTTTACTTCAGGTTTATCAAACATTACTGGGAACAACAAGCATTGCAGGGGGTATGTTATGCTTTTGTATGAGGCTGAATGATATAGCAGTTTGAGGTCCTTAGATACTAAAGATTTTTACTGTGGCTAAGTTATTTAAATTCAATACTGGTCACTTTCACAGTGACAGTAACAATGAAAAATATTCTGTTCTGGGTCCACCAGAAGAGATGGCGTTGACCTTAAAGCCACTCTCTAGGCTTGTGGTCAATGCAAATCATATGCTTCCTCCATCTTTAAATGGGCAGTCAGTGGGGCGAAAGGTATGTAATAAAGCTATACTGTATATCATATACCATATACTAAAATACCTGCCATAGCACTAAGAAGTCAACCCATGACTAAGCTCAGTAGCATAAAGACATGTTTCAGATGTCTTGACTTTAACACAAGTAATGTCTGAATCCTACATTATCATTTGCAAGCACAAAATAAGAAATATGCTCACTGAATAATCAAATGCTTTCCCCAAGGAAAGAGTTAGAAACAAGTAGTTTGCAAAATGAAAAAATGAAGTGAGCCACAATAATGCCCCCCTAGTGCATCCAAATATGCTCTGACACAAAACAAAATAAATTCACTGTCTACACAAGGCAGCCTTGCCCTTTCTGGCAGCTGGTAATTGGCCCTCGGTAAGCCCATTTATCGCGCATATTAGCAGCACTGCTTGGACTTTATGCAAGACCACACTGAGGTTCATTCCAAACAGCCACAAGTTATGTCTTTCTCTGAGTCTTAACACAGACTTTCAGACACAATCAGCCTTTGCTAGGCTATTATCATCTATACAACCTGTAAAGTGCACCTGTATAGCTATGTTACATTTAGAAATAGTGAGTATTCCTTCTGTGATATTTTATAGAGTGTTTAATTCTTTGAATTTTACTACATCACCACCGAGCAACGTTTAAAGTTTAGTTTTTTTTAAAGCACACAGCCTTTAAATCACTTTTGAGATTACACATCAACTGTTTTAGGTCATGTGTGAAATTTATCCACTGTTAAAACGACAGGCGGCAGCGACCTGCGAGAGTGTGTACTGACTTGTCAGTTTTACTTAAGCCAATTTTAAAATTGGATTTTCGCTAAGCGCATAAAAGTATTAACCAGCACATTTGTAATCGCACGAAGGCCTAAATATAGTAATCAGTAGATATAGAATGAAATGATCAGAAATCCTGGTATCGACGGTAGGATGTAAAAAAAACAAAAACAAAAAACAGTAATGTCAGTCTGCACAGATGATGCACCAAAGTAAAATATTTATTCTTCACCAACTAAGAAGGAAGACTCTGATTTGGTTTAGTGCTTCCAAATGAGCACAGAATTAAAATCTCTGAACACTTCCTGGGGGTCAAAAGAGACACAGTAAGCACTTTGGTTCATTATGTTGTTATGTGCTGAACCACAGGGGTCCTCCACACAGATGGTGTTTCTGCAACATGCTATTTTACATTATGTGGTTCTCCAGCGGCCAGAGATGCAAACACAATAAGCCGTCTCCCATTTATTAACTGGCATGTATAATACAAAGGTCTCACATACTGTGCTTACACACCACTTCTAGAAAAGGCTGAACACGATATAAGAGATGAAAAATGTGACGCATAAAAGGTGCACATTTTGTTAAACTGTGCTGCTCCTGTCAGACCCTCAAAGACATAGGTGTTCACACAAAAACAGCTGATTAAAAATGTGCTTAGTTGTTGCCGATGGCTATGGGCACAACCCTAGAAACGACAGATAAACAAACACTGCATGTGTGTATGCGTACTTCCTTTCTGTGGACACATAGCTTTACCTGTGACCCCATGAGGCCTCACTGCAGAAATTTAAAAGGATTCCGGTATCTTCAACAATTTTCAGTTAACATATATTTCATAAAAAGCAGGTGATCACCTGATCGTTGTGTCAGTATTAAGATGTACCCAAAGAGTGATGAGGGAAAAAGAGAGATGCATTGAACCCAGTCACTGAGCAAGAAAGAAACAAGCTGAGAACAAAACTAAAAAAACATCTGGGCCATACCCAAGCAGACACAAAAATACACTCAATTAAATGCCGGTTCCATTTTTTACCCAAGCCTTTTCATGAAAATATAGCAGTTTAAAGCCCAAAGTAAGAGAATCAGCTGAAGTTTTCTTTTTTTTTCCCTAAGTATCTCCCAAATAGACAGGAAAAAACTTTACATATAAACACAATTATGCTGCAGACGTACTGCGGTTTACACCTCCTTTAGGTATAAGGAGTTGTTGTGCCTTGCCTTCCAATTTTATTGCTGATCAATAGTTTTAAATGCCATTCAGCCTTTCCTCTACAGAGATTGACCAGTGGACTCTTCAGTCAGTAGTAAATCCCCTTGACTCTGCGTAGCCATTCAATTTTCCGCCTTCAACCCCTGAGACTCGTATCCAAAGGATGAACAATGATTTAACCGTTAAACATTAGAGAAAGGCGTTTGCACATGTGTGCATGTAGTAGCCAAGTATACATGTAAGATCACGTGTGCGCGTACTGATAGATTCTGTTAACCTTTAACTTTTTATCGTTACTGACGTGCTGCAAGTAAAGTTCTGTGTTAAATAATTGATAAAAGCATTTATAGCCATGTGTACAGTAATGTGCAAAATCCCAGGGGACAAAAGCAAGACGGCGCCTTCTACATTTTTCCAAGCAGACAATTCAGTCAGCTGTCTCTGACTATAGGACAGTATTAAAACATGTTTGTGCAATATTGCTGCTATGATCAACTAAGACCATATATTACAGACCGGTTGATCACCAAGTGTTTTGCTGCAGAAACAATACACAGCACTGTATTGTTTCTGCAGCACAGTTTCCTGCTTAATGACAGGAAACTGTGCATTCATTCATACACAAATCACACAGAGTCAAATGAGCAGACACAGAGATGGCTTTATAGTACAAACTCAGCAAGGCTGCATATCTTAGAATGGTGTTACTGAAGACTTTGCTTACTGTGTATCATACTGTGTTATTTAAAATATCTTTTGAAGTTAACAAGTTCTGAAGTGCAAAGCAAGAAGGATTAGCCAGCATTAAAATTGGTACCTGAATAGGTTTTCGGGTGGCAAAGAGGAAGGATTTTAGCAGGAAGTGTCACATTGCAGGAGTGTCAAGCTCTGACATTCTTAACCGCACCGTGTGCTCTGGAAGCTATATCCTCAAAAAGCCTCTTGGCAGCATACTTAGCTCTAAACACGAATGCTGGAAAGAACCTGTATCATAGAATAATGACAGGAAAAAATGAATGAATAATAAAACATGACATGGTTGTTAAATATTATCCTACTTTCTGGTTTATTTTCTGACAAATAAAGATAATGTACCTAAGAAGTGTCATGTTTATCCAACTTGAACTTCTTTTAAGAGTTTGCTCTTGATATGATATCCGATATTTGCACCAAATCTTTATTCACCAAGAACATATTTGGCGTTTCGAACTAACAGATGTGAACACTTGCAGAACTGAACAAATAAGCGCAGGAAAACATGATTCCGTAGAACAACAGAGCCGTTGAATTAAAAGCATTTTTGCCGATAATGATTCGCACATTTAATTCCCCAAGGTGAACTTCTAAGAACAGTCTTCATTCATTCTGCTTTGAGAGCAATAGGCTTTCAGTCTCTCCATAATATTTCCTCATTAGTAACCCCTTAGCTCAAGTCCCTGTTTGATCCTCCTACTCCTTCATTATCATTCTCACTGCAGATATCGTTGTATCAGTGTGGTTTCTTCATTCATTTTGAGGAATGACAGGACATTTTGATGCATAGCTGACAGAACAAAACTGAGCGGGGCAGTAAATTGTAGAAGCTGTTTTCAGGTGGAGCACTTGATGCTATGTAAGAACACATTTGCATTTAGATCAAGGAGCCAAATCTTGGATCTATATACTGTATCTGAAGTACACTTTGTTTTCTGCACAGAAAATTATTAGCATGTCTAAGAAAATGTTTGGATGAAAAGAACTACTTCAAAATATTATTCAACTAGTGTGTGAAAGAGCCCATGATTAGGCCTTTGGGAGTTAATCTAAGGAAAACAAAGAGTGGGAGAGAGTGGGTTTTAAATCTATGTGCAATGTTGGCCAATTAGAACATTTCAGTAACAGTGCATTCTTTTTCACTGTCAAACTCTCAACCACTTTCACAGGAAAAAAATAATACCAAAAGTTGAGTAGATTTACCTATTCCTTAGTGAAAATGTCAGTGAGTCCCCATTTGACTGGGGTTCAATTCTTTGCATAACACGCCTTGAGGCACATAATCTTCATAACAAATGCCAGAATATATGCCACCCAAAATGATTCGCACTTCAAAGACAAACCACAAAAAAGCTTTCTTAAATCTCATTCTAAAATGGTATGGCTACGGTCACAAGAATCAGTGTCAAAGAAATCAGTGCAGCAATCCGCAGGGGAAAGGGGGCTTCAAGGTGTGTGTGAAAATTACATTACTACAATACAATCAGATTTGGACTTGAGATGATTATTAACAGAGGCCATTTGCAACGACAGCATTGACAGCACATTCAGACAAATGATCAGAGGTTTTATAACCAGTGTATGTCAATGCAACAATGGCATCTTTTGCATTTGATCTCTGAAACATGTACCTTCTAATCATGATACTTCTTTGCAAACATCTCAATTTTTTAACATTATCACAAGTGCTCCACCTATATTTGCTCATGTTTGCAGTATAACATGCCCACTAACCCACTATTCAAAGCCTTGTGAACAAGAAGGCTATTAATCAGATCCCTGTCCAAAAAGAAAAAGTGAGAGTCAACCACTGTCAGTAAGGTCAACAACTTCAACTAGATTACCCAAGTGTTGTCATTGCAGTTCCACTTTTTATGCCTGCTGATATGTCGATTTTAGAAACCAGTACTGCACTAAATGAACATAACATGGGCTCTGAGTCTTAAAGGATCAATGCACTGAAGGTCAGGTTTTGTTTTCATGCTTCTTGAGGCCACTACATCTTATAGCCTATGTATAGTGTTAATAAATCTACAGACTGCAGTGTGGTAATTGCATTGGTAATTAGTAATTGTCTTTTTTACAATTATTATCAATAACAAAATTAAAGTTCAGGCAAACATGTCATCAGGGCAAGAACACAAATGAAAAATAGATGCACTATGTGAGTAGGTGCACTGCTGTGCTATGAGACACACACACACACACACACACTTCCAGCAAAGACTGAAGCTGGCTTTTGAAGTTTCCTCTTCTTTTTTTCTTTTTTCTTTTCCTTTTCCTGGAAGCTACGATTAAAGTATGAAAGCATTACTAGATAACATAAGAACAAGATATCAGAAAACCATTTGCACTAAATATAATCTTTATAAACAAATTCTGATTATGAGTTTCTAGAATCTCTAGACAAGGGAAAGACACGTGGCACCAGACGCTTTTTAATATCCTTTTGTAGTCTGCTTGTGCTTGTGGATCACTCACCTTTGAGGAGGCTTTGGTTAGATGAAGGCAAACAGTTCAAAGCAAAAAATGGAATGGCATTTGGTGAAAAGTTCTAAAGGACCATTAGCTAGCATCTGATGAGGGTTTAGCCTTTATTAGCTTTTTAAAATTGAGTCTTATTTGTAAACAAGAACCTTTGGACAGAAATGGAAAATTGGCCTGGATATCTGCAGGCTACATTGGAAGCCCTACAAAACTGACAACTGTCCCCACTGGCTGAATCAACAGACTATGGGCCAGATTTACTAATGTGTACCACCAGCACTAACTGGGTTTTGGCACAAATAAAGTACTGTTGGTGTTTACAAAGAGAGCACAGTGACAGGACTGCATATAAGAGGTGGGAAGACAGAGATTTTTGCAACTGACCCTGTTGCATTTGTACTTCTGGGAGATCCTTTCTCAAGGCACAAATTATAGGGAGTAAAATATTTAAATCAAGAATGCAAACATTTACTTTGAAACATGCAGTATACTGCTAATTGCACTGATATTTAACATGGGGAAAAATGCTTATTTTTTTTGCCCTTGATATTGAAATGAACTAACTGCATCTTTGCTTAGAAACTTTATAAATCACCCGTAAAATTAGCCACACCTATGAGCAGTATTTGGGGACTGTGCTCACTCGCCATTTTGTCACATTTAGTAAAATTGTCCCTATAAGTTTCCACACAGTGAGAAATAAATGTATTATATAAATATAGAACTCCAACTCAAAAAAAAATAAAAACAAAAACAAAACTATGTTCACACAAAAGTAGATTTGCGGTCAACTTAAGTTATACTGACCCTCAAAAACCACTAAAAGACAAATTTAGATAAAAGTTGTTGTTAATGCCGGCTCAAAGGGCCACAATAGATGGGATCCAAAGCAGGCTTAGATTCTGATAAACACTATTATTTATGCATCGTAGGAATCCCGCCTAGGCCTATTTTAGTGAAACTAAGGCAGGGTTCACAGGCCAGCACTCCCCTCAGTACCAAATGACCGCTTGCTAGTGCCAATGAGCATGACCGCAACTAAACTGTGATGATAGCGATCTGTTCCAGTAGCTAACAGCTGAAATTCTCTGCGTCGGACAATCACCTGCCAGCTAGAACCCTGAAAGTGAGGGGTCAGGATCACCTGATCCAGCCCTAACCTATAAGCTTGATCAAAAAGGCCATTTTAATCCTTATTTCAAAAAATAGACAGGGTACCATGTTTGTGTTGGTTCACAAAATATCTCATGAGCCAGAACTGGATTGATACAGTATGAATAGACAGATGTCACACATTGGTTCACAGATTACCAGACATAAACAACACATGCTGACTTTGGGCTCCCCTGTGTTGCTACCACATCCTTCTACATGTTTATCATGTAGAATGAATAAATGTTTCTGACACACTGTAGTAAAGTATGTCTATCAGTACCAGCAAAACTACAACCGTGAACTCTATAAAGAATGAATCAATATTCTTCATGGCTGTTGAAGCTGAATGAAATTTAGCTCAAAAACAAAAATCAAAGAGTTATTGGGGATGTTTGATTAATCTGTAAATCTTAGTTTGTCTAACTTCACATGTTACAAATTAAGTACATGTTTAAAAAGTAAACAAACTTCTGCCGAATTAAAAAGAAAAATGTTTTTTGCAGAATATGCTTAAAAAAAAAAAGAAAAAAGATGATCTGTGCTTAACAATAATGTAGATTGATTGTGAGCTATGGAAAGTAAAAGTTTCTCATTTCAAACTCTTCCATAATCATGCAGAATCACGCAGTCTCATTTGCATAGATGGCCCAGACCTGCAGATTTTACTTTGCAGAGAGAAAAGAAGTATTTTAAGAGACAGCCTTACATAACTAGCAACATACTTTTCTTCAACCACCCAAGGCTATTCTCTTAAAACATGCAGACTTCTGCTTCTAGACCAGAATCTAATTTACTCACGCGACACTGCATAGCCATGAGGACAAAAATACATGTAAGACTTTGTTATTTAGCTACCTAAGTCAATTTACCAAATTATACCCTATAATAGAGTTTTCAAAAGAAAATCAGATTTTTTATTTTTAAAAAATGACTAGCCAAACTGACAAAAGCATATGTGTAGATAATAAAATCAATAATGGCTGAATCCCCTTTAGCTGTTTCAGTTTCAGTGTCCTTGCTGGCCTAACTCTCAGAATATTATAGCACTCCTTGTGCCATCGAGCCATAATTAATGACTGCCATTTTTTTTAGTCATAAGACAAAGGTTTGTGTCAAATATCAGTCATCCAATTTTTTGTTACATGTACATCTTAATTTCTGTGGCATCAGTTAGATTTAAAAAATTGTCAGTGTAGTCCACTTAATATTTTCTAAAAGACATGAAAATATATGTATTTATCACACAGGCCCCTTGTCTTTGATAAACACTACTTCAAGCCTCTATATTACGCTATATTTAGAACAATAAAGCCAAGACTCGTCTTGACTGGAGGGCATGGCGGTAAGATAAGAGGAAAAACAACAGTAAGACCAGAAGGGCTGTTTCTGAAGCAGTCTTTTCTGATGTGATGCATTTTCTCTGGTAGGGAAGCAGAGAGGCAGCGGCAACCAGCATATGTGCAGAGCTGCTGTTCAGGACCCTCGGGCAAGCCATATGCTGACATAGTAAAGTGTCAGAAGATACTGCCCAAAGACAGATGAAAGTGTGTTTCACAAGATCCAGAATTGACCCCCAGGCAACGGCAGAAGTAATGAGAAGGCAGAAGCTAACAGGGGGCGCTCTGCATAACGACGCAGCTGTCATCCTTATCATACAAGTAAAGTATTACTTACTATTATCACCTTTCTCAGGGCATCGGTTAAAATGCCTTTGTATACGTTGTGTATGTGTGTCTCACAGGTACGTGAAGAAGTGTTTGAGTGTGACAGACACACATCAAGGAAACAGCAATGCTTTGATTTTTTTATCGGCATGCAAACACTAGCCCACGTGCAGCTTTGAGATCCAAAATATAAAATTGTTCACTTCCTGATAATCCAATGACTTAATGCGCTGACCAGCTGCAGTTTTCCAAATAATATGCAAAAGCAGCATAACTGAGAGTTATATGTGACTGTTTTTCAGAGATAGTCCAGTATATAAAAACAGTCAAATAAACTTTACATGCATATTTATATGTCACATTATGTTTCCTGGAAAACAGTTCTTTATTTATCTGCTGTTTGTATGCTTTTAATGAACAATGAAATGAATGAAAGTAATAATTATCAAGTCATAAAGATTTGCAGTGTGTTATTACTGTCCAATGCAACTTCACAACAATGCAAAGAGGTGATTTTTATTTCTTCAAATTTATTTAAAGCATTAATCAAATTAACAAAAAGTGTGGGACATGCATACAACTAAATAAAACAATAACAAAAACTTTACAAGGGTCTCCAAAAATCTCTCCAAAGTTCTTGAATTGACTTTTCCTGACAATCGTCTCAAGGCTGCAGCCATCCCGCGAGCTTGTTGCTTGCATACCTTTTCCTATCACACTTCACGTCCAACTTTTCAGTAATCTGCTTTGACGCAGCACTCTGAACATCCAGCCTTTTCAGCAATGACCTTCTGAGGCTTACCCTTGATTATCACCATCTTGAAACTGTCAAATCAGCCATCTCCCCCATGATTGTGGTTGCATATACTGAGCTAAACTGAGAGATATAACATCTGAATAGCAAATTACCCAAATTCAATATGAAATAGTCTAATATTTTCAGATTGTCACATTACTGTTGAAAAAGCTCTCATTATTCACACATTGCTGTCGAGCCATAGTTAAACCATACTTTGGCCTTTATAAGATGTCACTGTTAATCCAGATGTTCTTTTCATTTCCCTCCTCCCCGCTTTAAATTAAGCATTCCTTCCTCTAACATGGCACGAGTTCGATGAGCAGCATGCCAAGAAGCAGGGGTTCCAGACTGCCTTTGAACATCACTGGCTCTTACAGTGTTCAAAGACTCTTCGAAATACTGTCATCCAAATTCAAACAACGGATGACTTCTCATCTTCAAATGAAGAGAGCTTTTCCTTCCTTTTTTCAACCCTAGCTTCCACAAATGATGCAAAAGATGTGCTAGGCTTATTGCAGCAGTGCACCCAACATTCAGAAAACTCATCATGTGACCAAGGCTTGTGTGCAATCATACTGATGTCTATTTTAAGATATGGTTAAAATGGATGTCCTACAATAGTAGATAAATAAAAGTATATTAAAGTTGTCTCTAGGATACCCCCCCCCCAAAAAAAAACACATCTTAAAACGAGTTTCCTTTTCCTGAAAAATAAGGTGTGCAGGCTGTCACCATGAAAACGAGGGAGTTACAACTTCCTACCACATTCCTGTTATGAGTACTCTCCAAACTTGGATCAAATTACCCAACTTTGAGAGTGACTGTTCTGTGGTTTCACTCTAAAACTCTGAGGAGAAGTATAGCATCCCTTCTTGCCTCTGAAAATTGTCTGTTTGAGGTCCAGGCTTCCTCCTTTTCCGCTAGCTTAATGGATTATGACAGTGATGCAGCATGAAGCCTTAATCCCTTCGCCGCCATCGTCTCCCCTCCCTTTATGTTAAGCCCCTTGACTAGAGAGTGTGTCTATGTGTGTCAGGTGCCAACCATAACTTGCAGCCAAATGTTGGGCTTGGATGACATACAAAAACAAAGGTGATTAAAGCATCAACTGCTGACAGCCATTAGGGCTGTGCCTTAGCCTATTACAAGGCTGGGGAGTTAATATGCCTAGGAAAAGATCTTTCAACTTAATAACACCAAAAGAAATCAAAACATTTTTTTCTGTATAACCCAAGCATAAGTATGCACCATGAATTGATTCACGTTAGAGTAACAAAACTAACCCGGGGAATCATAGACCAATAAAGGTAGAAACCATAACCAGGAGCTGGTTTAGTAGCTCTCTGTGGCCTGGCCAATTGGACAGAAGCTCTCCACTACATCACATTAAGGCAGAATGTCACATCAGTGATCAAATATCCCAATAATGGAAAATCCCATCCAAAAGATGGAATTAGGGCGGAGATATCAGGAAGTAAATCCAGTTGTGAAGTGGTACTCATGTCATTATTAGGTTGAGTTAACTTTTAGTTAAGCTCAAGAAAATCTCCCTGATTGATGGAAAAATGACTGAATGTTTTAATAAAAATCCAAAGGCACCCTGCTCCAACAGATAAACATGTAAAATTGACAGTTAAAGTCTAAACCGTGTTATGTGAGTTTACATTGGATGAATAGTTTTTTATTAACTTTCATATTAAGTTATAAAGTTTGAGCCCAATTAATTTGGCATGCACATCACAATAGCAAGAATTCAAATGAAAGCACTGAACTGTGCAAAAGGCCTTCAAAGCTACTGCATCTAACTGGATTATAATGAGACATAAAACTTTAAGTACAAGACCCTTTGATAGTAATTACAAATTTAGACTACAAAAAACCAACAACAATCTGAAGGAAGAAAAACAGTATTTGTAAAGAGTACTAAGTGTTCTTTGGTAGATAATGAGAGAGGTTTTCCCTTCAGCTGAGCACGGGAAAATCAATATTAGAACAAAAAAGCAAAATTAGCTGATTGCATTTTTTTAACTGGCCACCTATAGACTAATAATTAAAACCTTAAGCAGCACAAATCTGTTGTTTAGTGGACAGGAACACATCTAACATTAAAGAAATAAATGTCTAAATTTTTAGATGCCTAGACAGCTGTCCTTGTCAGCTGCTCCTCAAAAGGAAAATCAAATAAGAAATCACAACAAATAAAACAAGCATTCCTTCAGTGAGGTATAAGATGCGATGAAATAAGACAAGTAAAAAGTGGAGCAAAAAGCACAGATTTAATGAATGTACACGGCAATGGCAATATTACTATAGTGGAGTGTGTGTGTCTGTGAGTGTGTGAGAATGAGTGAAGAAAAACAGGATTTTCTCTGATGAGATCGTATTTGACAGGTAACACCTTTTATCCTGAACATATGGGTTGAAGAGTTTTAACCTTATTAGTGGCTCCTGCTGTGAAACAATTACAAAAGGTTCACAGCATCATGTCATGCGCCTAACCCTAGACTCAGCAAACGTATATTAAAGTGTAAATCTGCTTTCACTGCAGTACAAGAAACAAGATACACTGCACAGCAAGGACACTCTCAGGATGCAACGATTCACTGACAGGGAGTCAATACTACCCTTTATAGGACCCCAAATTTACTGCCAAGCACAGAAGATGTCCCACAATAAGCTGAGTTCAGTTTTCAGTTATTGGGTCACCTTATTAA